>JABMCL010002991.1:2500-7500 GCA_018857735.1 Alviniconcha marisindica
GCAATATTTAAGGTTCTGTTTGTTTGAAATGTACGTTAATGTGGTTTTTGTCCTAAGATGTCTGTACGGCGCAGTGAGTTTAACTCTGGTTAGAGAACAGCGTTTTATAAGAATTATTATTATTATTATTATTTTCGGATCAGCTCACATCTTCCCAAGTCGTCCGCTTTAACTTCGTGGCGGAGGTCAAAACATTTGAAACAACAGAAAATCAAATGACCACACTGCATAGCAGTGTAAGCCGGATTGTATAAAACATTTTCACAAACTATTTAGCACGATCAGTTTTCAGCAACAAGGGACGAACGGGATTGATGTATACGAGTTGCTATGGAAACAAGCCGAGCCATATGACGTTCGTAAGACGTCATGAGATTATACTCATACGTCACCTTCACCCTCCGGAGTACGTGTTATTATTTAACATTGCAGCTGCGCAATATGTAATTAATTCTTGTTATGCCTTCATTTTAGGTCTAGCCGTAGAGTAATCTAATAAAAATACAAACAGTATAAAATACTGCAATAATGGTTAACTATAAAGGAAGTCAGTAACTTGGTGTTTTACGCCCAGTCAACCAGTACGGTTATATCAGGGCGAAACTATAAAATACTGCAATAATGGTTAACTATAAAGTAAGTCAGTAACTTGGTGTTTTACGCCCAGTCAACCAGTACGGTTATATCAGGGCGAAACTATAAAATACTGCAATAATGGTTAACCATAAAGTAAGTCAGTAACTTGTGTTTTACGCCAGTCAACCAGTACTCTATATCAGGGCGAAACTATAAAATACTGCAATAATGGTTAACCATAAAGTAAGTCAGTAACTTGGTGTTTTACGCCCAGTCAACCAGTACGGTTATATCAGGGCGAAACTATAAATACACCTTAAACATACAAACAATTAGATCGTAGAACAGCTCTAGAGAAATGTACTCACCTATACGACGACACATAATTAAGGAAAAATTAAATCAAGGCGCTCGACCATGGCTTCGTCTGGTGTAGAAGAGAGATAGAAATAATAAAAGAAGAACATTGTTTTACTTCAACTTCTCGTCTCTCTCCTTCTTTACTACCTTCTTCTTTTATTATTTTCTGTCTCTCTTCTACACCAGACGAAGACCATGGGTTGAAAGCGCTTGTGTTTTTAACTGTCCCTCAGGTGTCGTCGTATAGGTGAGTACATTTGTCTAGAGCTGTTCTATTTTGTCAACCCCACCAGCAGTTGTTCACTCATTCCAAACAATTAGATAATAAAGAAAGCAAACAGGAACAAGAGGTAAATAGCCGGACGCAGACGGACACAAAACGACGACGGCAATGTACACTATTTACAGACTGGTTGACGTCATCAATAACCTCGTCCTTGTTTCCATTAGCTTGTTACAACAAAACCACTCGGGGACTATCTTATTATGTGATATTTTCACATCGCGTTATATATCCTTTTTTTTTTTTTTTAACATAAAATGTAGTTTTTAGATAACATTTGAACAAATGCATCCGAGGCATATTCCTGTTAATTTTACATTATGGATAAAGAACTAAAATAATCAAGTAAAATAAATCAAGTAAAAGGTGTTATCTGATTTACCTTTGCTGTCGTGACCCAAAAGAACTCCTTTTCTTATTAAAAAAATAATAATTGAGCATGACTTCTTCCCTTTTAATTAAAATCTCCTTTTCCTATTAAAAAATAATAATTGAGCATGACTTCTTCCCTTTTAATTAAAATCTGTTCACATAAGTGATATTAGAATGATCTTACGATTATCAAGATAATACGTAATAATATATTATGTGAACAAATTACACCAAAACAACAACAGACTTCAAGAGAAGAAGAAGAAGAAGTAGAAATATACACGTTTTTGAAGTCACAAAAACAAACATACACTGATATCGCATTTGAGCTCTCAGTATTAAAAAGTGTTGGAATTGTTCCAAGATTGACTATGTGAACACATCTAGAAACAAAACAAACAAACAAACAAACAAAAACAAACAAACAAAAAAAACAAAACAACAACAACAAAAAAGACACAAACAAACAAATAAAAACAAAACAGAACAAACAAAAACAACAACCAAGAACAACGCATCCTCCCCCCCAAAAAAGAAAAGAAAAAAGAAGAAAAAAAGAGTACTTTAAATGAATAGAATCTCTTTCTTTTTTACAATATCAACATCATCACAATGCACACAAACACAAAAAGAGAAGTGCTCAGTCTTTGGTAAGCAGTAAAAATGACGTTAAACAGGGTTCTCACTAAATACACACAATAGCAGATACTGGATAAGTCAGCTGACCTTGACGAATGTTATAACCTGACCTTTTCTATGCATAGCAAACTTGTACTTTGCTGTGTTTATATTACACTAATGTCTTTTCCATGGCTACTAATGTATTATTCATATGTCATGTTACCTGTTTGTATTGATTAAAACTAGTAGCACTAACAGAAACGACATAGGTACACAATTTTCAACGATCATCATTTGTTAATGTATTACGTGTCTGTTTGTTGCTTGAAAAAGGGGTAAGAAAGTAATTTGGTGTTTAACGCCCAGTCAACCATTACTGTTATCTCAGGGCGTTTGAAAAAGGGGGTTTACCAAAAAAAATGTGCACGTATTGTGATGCTTAATTCAAATCAGCGTTCTTAGAACCTTGTGTGAGTTTGGTCTATGACTGTTTTGCTTTAGTGACTTCACTGAAATGCCCCCCCCTCCCACCCCCCCGGCCCCCCTCTTTTTAAAAACAACCCCAAAAACCCCCCTTTAAAAAAAACCCCCCCTTTTTTAAAAAAAAATTTAAAAAAGAACCCGGGCCCTTTTAATACAACACTGGGCAAAATTGAAAACCTTGGGCCCCTTTCCCCCAAAAGGGAAAGGGAAATGTAAAACCCAGTGCTTGAGTTTGTCACTGGGTTGACCCCAGTCCCATCGCCCCCCCGAAAAAAAAAAAGAAAAAAAAAAAGAAAAAGAAGAAGTTTTGAATGGGTCGGCCCTCACGGTCGAGAGACGGGTGGAGCGGGAAGATTCAACTGAGGGTAACTGCTGTATTAATAGACAGACTATAAAAACCAGGCCAGTACGGGAAGGGTCAGACACCCCCGGGGGGCCCCTGCTCAGGGAAGGCTTTGCTACAAAAGTGCCCGATTGAATAACATCAAGATCGGGTCGGGGTTTTTGCCGTGCTGGGGTGAGCCCGAAGTTTTGATCATGTGGAAAAAGGGGTTTTTAATTATGCCTGTATGTTATATACGGGTTTACCCCCCCCCCCCACCCCCCCCCCATCCCCCCCCAACAGTTGTGGCTAATTACAGCTGGTGTTAATCACGACCGGTTTGTTACCTCCCTCGTTTTTGAAGAGCATTAACTGTCACATGCAGCTGCGAGAGAAAAAAAGAAAGAGAGAGATGGGTGGGGGGAAAAGAGGGAGAGAGAGAGACTGACACAGAGACAAAAGAAAAAAACCTTTTCTTTTACAAGGATTGTAGTTTATGTTCAGTCAAAACCCTAACAATTAGTCCTTGCTAAGCTACTAATCAATAAAATCAAAATTACACGACTTTTAATAAAAAGTCACTTATTCATTGATTTCATATATATTTATATGAAATCAATGAATAAGTGACTTTTTATACGTGAAGATTTATACATGAAACATAAAAACTTCCACTCCAAAACACAGCGTGTTTACAGCGCCAGATGCACACATGCATACATCACTCAGTTACGCATGTATGAGCATACAACCAGCAGATAAGGTAGTGCAACATATGACAAATTATTGTGATTCGTATTTCAGAAGAAAACAGAAGCAACCAATGCTTATCTTATAAAAACAATAAGAGAGAGGGAAAAACAAACAACACCGAAACCTTTGTTTGTTTGTTTTTAAGGACACTTGGACAAGCATTCGGAGGAATTGGGTAAATTCAATGGTTTTAGAAACTAGGTCTCAAATGACCAGTCACTGCAATGGAAATCACTCGAACCCCCCCCCCCCCTCTCTCTCTTTTCCCCAAACCCCCCCCCTTTTTCCCCTCCCCATCTTCTTTCTCTGTCTCTGTCTCATCTCTCTCCCCCCCCCCCCTTTCTGTGTTTCTGACTTTGTAGGAACTATGAACGCAGCTAATCGTGTTATAATATTTGTTTGTGGTATTTTTCGTGTTTATTTGGTTTGTAGTTGAAAGAAGGACTGGTGTTAGAAGGTCCAAATGGACCCCTATATTTTATTAAAGTTTTCGATTTTCGAGTTCTCTCTCTCCCCCTTCTCTCTCTCTCTCTCTCTCCCCTTCCCCCCCCCCCCCCCCCCCCCAAATAATTCTGGAAAAACTGCTTCAAGGTTAAGACTTTTTTTCGCTTGAAGGAGCGGGGTTTGAATGACAAGATGGGACGTCAGAGGAGTTTGTTCCATAAAAAGGCACCAGAGAAGGCGATCTGCTTTTAGTATGTCATCCCTTTCCCAAGGCAAAAAAAGTGATAGTTTCCCCGAGTTGGAATAGCGGAGGAGGGTGTGTGTACAGATCAGATACGATACAATACAATACAACTTTATTGTCTTGTGTAGAGAAATTGCTTTCTGGCTCGTCATTTACATTTTTTTTAACAAAAAATTTTAAAAATAAAACAACAACTCAATGAAACAGGGCTAAAAAAACCCCTAAATACAAGGGAAAAATCTTAACAATAACAATTTTTAAAAACACACACACACACACACACAAACACACAAAACACACACACACACACACACCACACACACACACACACACACACAGGGGACCCCCACACGCAGCACGCCCAGCCCAGCACGCACCCACCCAACCCACCCAAACATAACGTTACACAGGCAAACCCGGGGTTTTATTCCAGTTGTTTTGTCGGCTATTATCTTATCCTCACGGAGAGAGAGAGAAGAGAGAGAGAGAGGGAAAAAGGGAAGGAGGGAAAGGGAGGAGGGGGGAAAGAAGAAGAAAAAAAA
>JABMCL010002991.1:10000-17500 GCA_018857735.1 Alviniconcha marisindica
CAATGGAGGTGACGGAAAGGATTTGGAAAAGAAAAGTTTTTTAACAAGGGAAAAAGTAAGGGGGTTTCCTCTTTCCTTTGAGATTTTTTTCTTCTCTTTTCCCCCTTTTTTTCCCCTTTTTTTCTTCTGGGCACTCCTCCTTCTCTTTTCTTCTCCTCTCTCCCTCTTTTTGGAGCACCCCCTCTCTGGGAACTCCTTTTCTCTTTCCCTTCTCTTCTCCCTCCCTTTCTCTCTCGGAGATTTTCCTCTCCTGGTAGTTTTCTCCCTTTATTTTTTTGGGTTTTTTTTCCCAAAACCTTTTGTGGGAAAAATTTTTATTCTCCTTTTTTCCTTCTCCTTCTCTTCTCTCTCTCTCTCTCTCTTCTCCCTCCCCGGGGGGCATTCTCTCTTTCTTTTTCTCTCTTTTTGGGGCATTTCTTTTTCTCTCTCTCTTTTTTCTTTTCCCTCTCTCTCTCTCTCTTCCCTCTCTCTCTCTCCTTGGAGAACCCCCCTTTTAAGCTCCTTAAGCATTTTTTTTTTCCCCCAGGGACTTCCATTTTTTTTCCTGACAAAATTGCCCTAGGGAAACCCACACTGTCCCCGAGATGGTTTTTTTGGTAAAGGGGCCCTTCAGTTTACCCCCCCTTTGGGGCCCCCCTTTGTTAAAAAATTTCTTTCCCCCCCTTTCATTCCCCTCTTTTGGATTTTTTTTCTTTTCACCATTTTGGCGGAGTTTTTTTCTCTCTCTCTTCCCTTTTTTCTCTCTCTCCTTTCTCTTCTTTCCCCTTCCTTCCCCCTGTGAGCATTTTTTTTCCCCTCTCTCTCTCTCCCCCAGATTCTCTCCTTTTCTAGCTTCTCTCTCTCTTGTCTCTTGAGGGCCCATTTTTCTTTTCTCTGGGGGCATTCTCTTCTCCTCTTAGCATTTTCTCTCTTCTCTCTTAAAACTCTCTCTTTCTTCCCTCTCTCTCTCTCTCTCTCTCTTGGCATTTCTCTTTTTTCCCCTCTGAGCCCCTTTTTTTCTCTCTCTTTTTTTCTTTTTTCTCTCTTGAGTTTTTCTCTCTCTCCTTTTGGGAAAAAACAATTTTCCTCTCTCTCCCCTTTAATTCTTTTCTCTGAGGGAAAAAGTTTTTTCCCATTTTCCCCAGAAAATTTTTTTTTTTCCCCAGTGAAAAAACCCCAAAAAGATTCTCTCTCTCCTCTCTCCCCTTCTCTCTCCCCTTTTCTCCCCCTCTCTTCTCTTTTCCTCTCTCTCTCTTTCTCTCAGGGGATTCTCTTGCTTTTCTGGGTCCCGGTGGGAAACAATTTTTCTCTCTCTGAGCTTCTCTCTCTCTCTCTCTCTCTCTCTCTCCCCCCTCTCTCCTCTTCCAAATTTTCCCCTCTCTCTCTCTTTTCCTTTTTTCTACATTTCTTCTTCTCTCTCTTCTGGCATTTTTCTCCTCTTCTCTTCCCGGCATTTCTCTTTTGGGGCATTCTCTTTCTTGGTTTTTTCTTGAGCATTTCTCCTCTCTCTTCTTGAGCATTCTCTCCTCCCTCTCCCTCTCTTGAACCCTTTCTCTCTCTCTTTTCTGAGCATTTTCTCCTTTCTTTTCTTTTCTTCTTTTTTCTCCCCCTCCTCTGAGCATTCTTCTCTCTGTGAGCATTCTCTCTCTCTCTCGAGATTTTCTCTCTAAAAATTTCTCTCTCTCTTTCCCCGAATTCCCTTTTTCTTTTCTCTTCTCTCCCTTTTTGAGTTTTTCTCCTCTTCTCTTTTGAGCACTTTCTGAGATTCTCTCCTCTCCCCACCTAACACACACAACACACACACCAACCCACACACACACCCCCACACACCCACACACAACCACCACACAAAAAACACCCCCCCCACCCACCCAACCGCACCCGACCCCAAAAGACCCAACAAATTTTTTTGTTCTTACTCCCCCTCTTCTGGCTTTTCCGCCTGTTCCTTTTTTTTTGCCCCCCGGGGTTTCCATTCTTGGTGAGCCCATTCCACAAAGTTGCAAACGAAAAAAAACGAGATTGGCACATTTTTTCCTGGGGTCATTCTTTGAGCTAAGTCACAAATGGGGCACGAAATCGAAAGCAGATTCCCCAAAATTAATTGGGGCACGTACTAATCCAAAGGGTCACAAAAAGAAAGCAGTTCGGAACTTTAACCTGGGGTCATTCTTGATGAGCTAAGTCACAAATGGGTCACGAAATCGAAAGCGAGATTCGGCACACTATAGTCCTTGGGTCATTCTTGATGAGCTAAGTCACAAATGGGTCACGAAATCGAAAGCGAGATTGGGCTGCCATTTCTGCACTCTCCAACTTCGCTTTCGTGTGACCCGCCTTGACCTCTGTCATGAAAATATACTGTGGAACCGTCGATTATGTAGATTAAAGAAGATCGAGTGTGACTGCTGTGAGACACAGAATGGCTCATTAAGAATGCATGACCCCATGTCAATACTGTGTCCAATCTCTCTTTCGATTTCGTGACCCGACGTGACCTCGCGCGTGAATATTCTGAAGAATGGTACTTTATCTAGAGTAAGAAAATCGAGCGTGACTGCTGTGAGAAGTTCTGTTAAAGGGGTCCCAAAGCTTTAAACTTCAAGTTAGCCTGAAAAAAGAGAAAATGTGCAAATAATCAATATCTGTATTGCCGCTGCCACGTCTCAAGTAAAAAATGTACATGCACATGGAATGAGGCATGGAGTTGAGAGCATACATAATCATACACACATTCACAATATCCTGAACAGGTTAACAATGTATATACTATAATAACACGCCCGAAAAAACACGAAATACTCATAAATTAAACGCACAGTCACAGTAAACTCCTCGCTTAGAGAGTTGTGCACTACAGGAGAGTCGATTTTTGGAATAACTTGTCTGTACAGTCGTCATTGCGGTCAGCGAGTTAAGTAAGTAAACATAGTGCTTTAGGTCCTCAGAAACCATAAGGCTTATTAGGGACGGGTAAAGGGTGGAGGGGAGGGTGGGGGGGGGGGGGGGGGGGGGGGAGGCGGAGGGGAAAACACGACTGAATAGTTCGCCCCCGCACTCCGACCCTTGAAGACCAAAGAGACCGTCAGACGCCTTCAGAACATCAATGTTAAGGTGGGGTCCCCACAAGTACGAATTAGCAATTAACTTACGCACTTCGCTAACTGCTGTTTCAACGGCCGTGCGGAGCAAAGCCACGAAGACAGTGTCCGAGAAACAACTGCTGAGGAACAACTAAAGCAAAATAAACGAGAGCCTGCAGCTCCACCTCCCTTTTCAGAGCTCAGGAGCTGTGTGAAAGTCGAGGTGGCTCGTCCTGGGCTCCCCGTCCCTAATAAGCCTCATGGTTTCTGTGGACGTAAAGCAGCATTGAATCAAAACCACCTCCCTCCTATTGTAAGTAAACATGGTGCTTAACGTCCACAGAAGCCATAAGGCTTATTAGGGACGGCCTCCTATTGATCTCGCCTGGACTTTAAAAGCCACTGAGCGCGTACCGAGTGTGCAAAGTTTATGAGCACGTCATGCAACAAGCCTCGAAGCTTACACGGGATGCGCTTCTTTGCATACTCAGCAAAAGCAGGCAAAAACTTGATCGCCGGACGAAGAGTCCCGAAACAAATTCTAGTAAAAAGAAATATGAAATTTTTGCGCCTTAGCCTTACATGTTTATAACAACTTTGATTTGTGTTTGAGCATTTATTTTTGTCTTATATATAAAGTGTCGTAGTTATTTATTAGTAGAATTCATGTACTTGTTCATAAGGAATGTCGCGTGCGAATGTAACTTCGCTTTCTATCGCCCAGGGGAAAAAAGCTCAGTAAAACCTTGAAAACCTTGAGTTATTAAGTAAACAAGAACTTAATAAGAATATACTAAACCCGCCATCAGGAGCTCAAATTCGACCAATACGAAACGTCTTCTTCTGTATGAATCATTGACTAAACAACTAAATTAAAGAAGCCTGCAAATAAAAGCACTCCGTTTTCGGGTCATCTTGCGTCTTAGGTTCGTTGCCCCTTTAAAGTCTCACCATGCAAGCTGACGAGGTCGTTAGCGGCAGTGCACTACCTCCAGACATCATTGGGGGCGGATCGGAAAGGCTCCTGATCCAGCAACGACAAATTCGGGGCGGATAATGCCGTATCGACTTCCGGCTTTCTATTCCTTGGTCCTTCCGCGCCCCCTCCCCTCTCTCTCTCTCTCACCCCTCTCTTCGCCCTAGACTACCCTCCTCCCCCTCCCCCCTTCTCTCTCTCTCTCACCCCTCTCTTCGCCCTAGACTCCCCCCCCCTGTCTCTCACCCTCTCTTCGCCTCTAATACCTCCTCCCTCCCCCCTATCTCTCTCTCTCACCCCTCTCTTCGCTAGACTACTCCCACTCCCCCCCCCTCTCTCTCTCTCTTCACCGAATACCCCACCCCTCTCTGTCTCTCACCTCTCTCTTCGCCCTAGACTACCCTACTCCCCCCCACCTCACCCTCTCTTAAATCCTAGACTACTATCCCCACCTCTCTCTCTCACCCCTCTCTTCGTCCTAGACTACCCCCTCTCTCTCACCCCTCTCTTCACCCTAGACTACCCCCCTCTCTCTCTCACCCCTCTCTTCGCCCTAGACTACCCTCCCCCCTCTCTCTCTCACCCCTCTCTTCGCCCTAGACTACCTCCCCCCCCTCTCTCTCTCACCCCTCTCTTCGCCCTAGACTACCCTCCCCCCTCTCTCTCTCTCACCACTCTCTTCGCCCTAGACTACCCCCCCCCCCCCTCTCTCTCTCTCACCCCTCTCTTCCCCGCCCCCCCCCTCTCTCTCTCTCTCTCACCCCTTCTCTTCCGCCCTCTCACACCTCCCCCCTCTCTCTCTCTCACCCCTCTTCGCCTTCTCTACCCTTCCCCACTCTCTCTCTCTCACCACTCTCTTCGCCCTAGACTATCCTCCCTCTCTCCCCTCGTCCCGCCCTCTATCTCTCTCTCTCCCCCTCTCTCGCCCTAGACTACCCTCCCCTCTCTCTCACCACTATCTTTGCCCTAGACTACCCTCCCCCTCTCTCTCTCACCCCTCTCTTCGCCTTAGACTATCCTCCCCTCTCCCCCTCTTCCCGCCCTCTATCTCTCTCTCTCCCCCCTCTCTTCGCCCTAGACTACCCCCCTCTCTCTCTCTCACCCCTCTCTTCGCCCTAGACTACTCTCCCCTCTCCCCCTCTTCCCCCCTCTATCCTCTCTCTCCCCACCTCTCTTGCTGACTTACTCCCTCTTCTCTCCCTCCTCTGCCCTCAATTCTCCCTCTCCCCCCTCTTCCCGCCTCTGTCTCTCTCTCCCCCCCCCCTCTTCGCGCCCTAGACTACCCCCCTCTCTCTTTCACCCCTCTTTTCGCCTAGACTACCCCCCCTCTCTCTCTCTCACCACTATCTTTGCCCTAGACTACCCTCCCCCCTCTCTCTCTCCGTCCCCGCCCTCCCTCTAAGTATCGCTGCCCTTTTCTCCAGCCCAGCCGATGTAGATTGGGATTTAAGTTTTGTGCTCTTCCGTTTGTTCGCCTCAATTGGCTGCGGCCTCGGTCTCCAGCAGTCTCTAACGACATCGTTTGTCAGAGGTCGTGACCGACTTTATTTTTGCCGTACCCTTCGTTGTATGTGTATCATTATTGCACCCCACCCGTCCCTCGCCCACGTCGTTCCTGGTCGTTAATGAAGCAAATTATGTTGTCCCCTTTGCCGCAAGAAGGGACCTTCTTCTTCTTCTTCGTCTTCTTCGTTCAAGCATTGTTCTGCCTCGAATGGTTATAGTCCGGCGGATTATGATGAAGGTGGCGGTCTCCAGAAGATGTGTTCCAACATGGTTTCCCCTCAAATGGTCAGTCCGGCAGATTAGATGAAAGTGGCGATCTCCAGGTGTGTTCCAGCATGGTTCTCTCTCAAAATTAATGGTCAGTCCGATGGAACCAACATGGTTCTCTCTCAAATGGTCAGTCCGGCGGATTAGATGAAAGTGGCGGTCTCCAGGTGTGCTCCAGCATGGAGAAAGACTACACACAGCAGTTTTTACTCGACCTCTAATCATGTTACTTAACACTCAGTGTTTAAAATTCGCGATAATACGACCGCGAGTGCTGCCATTGTGTGCAGTCTGTGTCACCAGTGCTGTCACAAAACAAGGGTGGTATACGTGGCAAACGTATCAGAAACGTCACGAGCCAATGGTTTCTGCTCTTCTTTGGTAAAGAGCGAACCAGCATGGCTGCGCCCTTACGAAGGAACTGAAATTCGACCCCCCCTCCCCCCCCCCCCACCCACACCACACCACAACACACACACACACCACACACACACACACACAACACACACACACACACACACAACGCACGTACGCCACGCACGCACACACACCACACACACACACACACACACACACACACACACACAACAATACAGCATCCCCGCTCGCACGCACGCACTCACGCACACACACACCCCCCACACACACACACACACCACACACACACACCACACACACACACACACACACACACACACGCTGTATACATTGATAGGGGTGAAGGACATTGTTGCTTAACTGAAATATTCTGAGAAGAGAAATGTCTTGAGTTTGCTTTTGAAGGAAAATGGAGTAGGCTGATGTCTTGAGGGAGATTGTTCCAGATGTGGGGGCCAAAGTGTGAAAAAGTGCGAAAGCCATGGATTTTTGCGGTTGAAGCGTTGGAGTTTGAGCATGCGTGTGTCTGACGAAGAGCGGAGAGAGCGGGAAGGACTGTAAAGGCCGGTGTAATAGCTCAGAAAGATAAGAGGGAGCGGAACCTACATGGAAGTTTTTTTCTGTATTTTGTTCGTTCAGAATAGGTCCCCGGCCTCACCGAAACGTCTTTATACGCTGCACTTTGCAACCGGGCGCTCCTTTCAAACATGCTCTCCTCTCGAACGTGAAGTAAAAGAAGTAAAGAAAGATCTGGGGAAAAAAAAGCTGGTTCGATCAGCCATGACGGGTGAGTCACGCTGAACGGTCAACTGGGCGACTGAGTGACGTGGCCCGACTGACCGTGTGGATGCATACATGTATCAATGGCCGGAAAGCTTTCTCAGTGATGATTCCTTGTCAGTGAGTATGACCGCGTGCAGAGAGAGTGTTATCTTATTTTCTGGCTGAATGAACTGGCTAAATGACTCGAGGCTAAGAGCCAGGGTCTGGAAAGCGTAACGGTTACAGCTTCAGTGTGTACGATCCCCGAGCTGCACGTGCGTTGGCCACTCATGCTACCGACTCTCCGACAACTACAGCTTGTGCTTACTCCGCTCAGCAAAATATCGCCGTTTTTTTCCCAGTTCCAGTTCTCTTAAAACGTAAAGTGACTATACTATCTATATGCGCTAGAGTGTTCCCACACTGTCACGATCGTTTGCACTAGAGTGTCTACACACTGACGTTGACACGATCGTATGCACTAGAGTGTCCACGCACTGACGTTGACGCGATCGTACGCACTAGAGTGTCCACGCACTGACGTTGACA
>JABMCL010002991.1:25000-47500 GCA_018857735.1 Alviniconcha marisindica
GCGTGTTTTTCGTCCGGACGCGCGCGTGTATGTTGTGTGTGGGGCTTTGTGTGGGTGTGTGTGTTGTGTGTGTGTGTGTGTGTGTGTGTGTGTGTGTGTGTTAGGGGCGTGTGGGGGGGGGGGGGGGGGGGGGGGGCATATGCGGTGTGCGTGTAGTGTTTAAATTTTTTCCTTTTTGGTGCGCGGTATATGCGTCACTTGGCGGGGTGCCTGTGTGCGTTGCGTGCGTGCGTTGCGTGCGTGCGTGTTTGGTTGTGGTTGGTGGGGGTTGTGGGTGTGTGTGTGGTGTGTTTTGGTGTGTGTGTGTGTGTGTTTCCCGGGGGTGTTGTGGTGGTGTGTGTGTGTGTGTGTGTGTGTGTGGTGTGGGTGTGTGTGTGTGTTGGTTGGTGGTGAGCAGGTTGGGGGGGGGGGGGGGGGGGAAGGGGAGAGAAGACGACAGATAGACAGGGGAGAAGACAGCCCGACCCACAGGGGACAGACAGAATAGACGGGTCTTGAATGATTTCAGGTTATCGGCTGCCCAGTCTCACAGAGAGAGAGAGAAGAAAAGAGAGAGAAAAGGGGGAGGAGAGAGAGAGAGAGAGAGAGAGAGGGGGAGAGGAGATGAGAGAGAGAGAGAGAGAGAGAGAGAAGAGAAAGACAGACGATTCTTTTTGCTTCAGAAAAAGCCCTTTAAAACAATGGGTAAAAATCAGTTCCAAAATGTACACACACACACACACACACACACACACACACACACAACACACACACACACACACACACACACACACACACACACACTACAAAACGACAAAAGAGCTACATTCCGAGATGAGTTCGTACAGAAAACTCAAAAGATAGAATTGCGTTTTGGAATGTTATGCGTAAACCTTTACGAAAATCATAGCCGAGGCCAAACATCTATTATTAGTTTAGCAAGTTGGCAATAACATTTTGAGATACTGCTTCAAGCTCCCCGATCAACTGATATGGCAACCAGCTAAATACGAGCAGACAGATTGAATACCAACCAAGATGACTACTGCAAAATTACAGACCGATCCATAACAATTTGTGTCCAAGTGTCGAAGAAAAAACAACAACAAAAAGCAAGGAACTAATTGCTGAGGCGTTATATTTAGATGTGGAAGACCTTCAACGGAGTAATCCGACGCCGGGGGTAGAGAGAGAGAGAGAGAGGGGGGGGGGGGCAGAGAGAGAGGGAGAGAGGGGGGGGGGGGGGGGGGGGGGGGGACAGAGAGAGAGAGAGAGAGAGAGAGAGAGAGAGAGAGAGAAGAGAGAGAGAGAGAGAGAGAGAGAGAGAGAGAGAGACAGAGAGAGAGACAGACAGACAGACAGACAGACAGACAGAGACAGACAAACAGACAGACAGACAGAGACAGTGAGTGAGACAGAGAAGAGAAGATAATACTTTATTACACAAAGATAAAGATTTAAGCCCAAAACGGCTTTTTGACAAATCTGTCCCTGATGACAAACACAGCAACACTCAATACGTCAAACAAGAATACAAATAATTGCGGCAAACTAAAATACATCTTACTGTCTAAACTTTTGCAACATACAAACTCAACAAAGTAAGACAGATGCAAATCTGAATTTTCAGGAGAGAGAGAGAGAGAGAGAGAGAGAGAGAGAGAGGAGAGAGAGAGAGAGAGAGAGAGAGGAGAGAGAGAGGGAGGAGAGAGAGAGACTGATCGTAAAACAAGGTCACAGTCCCCGCCCACCTCCTCACCTCATCAGCCGATTTTTGGCCCACACTACCAAGCAGAGAGCAGAGGGGTTATCAAAAATCTGATCCTGGTGGGGACCATTATTATGTTGGCTGCCTTAGTCAGACGCGTGTTTCGCTGCCTGAGTAGCTCATCAGTGACCACCGGCACATAATAGCGAGAGGATATCAGCCCAATACTAATGAAAGAAACCACCATCTTGGTCGTAGACTCCGTTAGCATGGGAGAATGTTCTCGTCTGACACACCTAAGAAGCTCTAAATGAAGGGAGAAGTGTATTCAGAAGAAATGAAAAATAGTTCCGTCATTAATTAGCAGTATATTTTGAATGTTAACAATGATCCAAAACAACAACAACAAAATAATAATAAAAAAATAACAGAGGCAATTAAAAAACTCAAAAGTAACAAAGCGCGTAGGTGGGGATGCAATTTCTGGAGACGTTTAAAAAAAATATACATGCCATTCCCTTCCTACACGACTATTTAATTCTTCTCCTTGAAGGGTATTTTCCCCAGCTTTGGGCAAAATCGATAATCGTGTCTATATTTAGAAAAGGAGATACAAATCTAACAGGAAATTATCAGGGATTTTAGTAGTCAGTGTAGTCACGAAAGTGTTCACATGCATTCTTAACAGGAGAATCACAGAATGGATGGATGAAGGTGGGAAGATAGCAGAACAGGCAGGTTTCAGGTCAGGGTACTCAACTACTGATCATGTATTAAAAAAAAAAAAAAAAAAAGCATGCCGTAATGAAAGGGGAAAGCGTGTGTCGTTTCACTGATTACCGAAAGGCGTTGAATACGGTGAACAAAGAATGTCTATGGGTTTGCTTGCGAGCTAAAGGTTTACCAAAGAAAACGTTGAATATTATTAGAAGCATGTATAAAAGTGAATGTATGAAAGTGTTGTCTCAGAGCCGGTTATAACACAAAATGTCCGGCAGGAGTAAAACAGGGTTGCCTGCTGATTCCTAAATTCATTTGTCTGTCCATAAATTAGGTCGCTGAGGAACTGCAAAAATGATAGACGATATGGTACAAAGCTAACAACCCTTGTCGATAAAATCCTTTCCCTACTGTTCGATATGGCTCTAGTCTCACATAGGATTGCAGAATCAACTAAATGTACTGAGTCTGTAACCCGGAGACGCAACTGTACGATCCGGACTGGGAATTAATAACCTTTGTTGCAACAAATGCAGATATGACACCAATGTTCAGCTGCGACTGTGCCCTCTGTGTGGAGCAATGGAGGATAATGAAATTCATTTCATTTCCGTCTGCCAAACATTCAACCAGTTAAGGAATGTTTATATTTACCCTCCTGTTGGTGTTGTAAACGATCCAACCTTCCACAATGTTAACGACATGTCATTTACAGAATCTAGCCAAACTTATATAAGCTGACAAAGTAAAAATGGCTGCACATGGAAATTCCGATTTACTGCTGTAGAAAAAGATTGTAACCTTCAAGCGACGTTATTTCAAACCAAAAGTTAAAAAACCGACTGGTCAAAGTCAAGTCTCCAACACAACTGGTCAAAGTCAAGTCTCCAACAAAATGGTCAAAGTCAAGTCTCCAACACAACTGGTCAAAGTCAAGTCTCCAACACAACTGGTCAAAGTCAAGTCTCCAACACAACTGGTCAAAGTCAAGTCTCCAACACAGCTGGTCAAAGTCAAGTCTCCAACACAACTGGTCAAAGTCAAAACAAAATGGTCAAAGTAAGTCTCCAACACAATGGTCAAAGTCAAGTCTCCAACACAACTGGTCAAAGTCAAGTCTCCAACACAAATGGTCAAAGTCAAGTCTCCAACACAAATGGTCAAAGTCAAGTCTCCAACACAAATGGTCCCAGTCAAGAACAGCCTTTTTCTGCTTCTTCTTCTTCTTTCTTTCTTCCTCTGATCGATTACCTTCGAACACGTTCGCAGAAGGAATAGGTTGGCTTTTCTTTAGTAATTGGCTCCCGGTGTTTTTCTTTTCCCTGGCTCAAAGCCTGGTCTGCAAATTGACGTGTCAATTAGCTCTGGGTGTTGTGCTGGAGCCTGCTGTGACCGACGTCCTGCGTCCCATTAAGGCTATGATCCATTTTCAACCATGGTCATAAATTACGACTACGAGATGTACGATCCGTTACTACGGGAAACCACAACCATGATGTTGCCGCCGAGCGTCTGATCGTATAATGTAAGTTTCAAACTGAACTTGCTCTCTTCTTGTTGGATTCTGATCTGACAGGAGCTGTCGTCGATATCCTATTGAAATTGTGTCTCAAATAATTAATAGCCTACTACCGCTATTTAATGCATTGATCTACTAAACCGAGGTCATTCTACTAACGCAAAACAAAAAACAACAACAACGAAAACAACAACACAAAACAAAACAAACGACCAAAAGCCAAACAAAATAGTGGTTAGATTTTTTTTCGAACCAATAATAATAATAATAAAATTTAGAATTTTTGAGCCAAAAATTTGGAACATTGAAACGATTTTTTTTAATTTTTTTAAAAGATTTTGAAACCCAAAACCGCCACACAAAACCCAACCACAAAACCACCACCACACACACAAAACCACACACACACACCACACACCACACACAAGAAAAAGAAAAGAAAACAAAAGAAGAAGAAAAAGGACGTATTTTCCTCTCGTCAGCGGTGATATTATTTCAGTCACGAATGGTGACGTAACGGCTCTGTTCGGTGACGTGCTACATCGTGTAGTCACATGACCGCGTGGCTGACAGTGGATCATCGCCTTTAGTGAAACATACGTACCCCGTCTGCGTTCTGACTGATGAATCTGATGAACCTGCTACTGAAAGGCCCACAAAGGTCACGGAACGTTTTCAGTTCATACTTTGAGTTTTAGATCCTTATTTGTTTTTATTTATCTTTTAATATTGTATACAGACGTCTAGTCTAGATATAGAGCCTGCTGAGCGCTCCATTATTATTATTTTAACTTTGGAGCTCTTTTAAAGACAACATTACGGCGCCCCATCTCGTAAGAGGTCGGAGCGCTCACAAACACATACGGATACGCTCATTTTATCACACACACACACACACGCACGCACGCACGCACGCTCCCACGCTCGCACGCACGCATGCACGCACACACACACACACACACACACACACACACACACACACACACACACACACACAACAACAACAACAACAACAACAAAAACAACTGAACTTCGTCTTTTTGTCTACAATTAAAATGTGCCCCGTTATTAGACTTGCCTGGGCCAAAAACATTCTTCTGCACCAGCAAGGGTTTATAGCCTCATACTTAGTCTATCTCCGTCAGCGTTCGAAGATGTGATCCTGAACGTTTTCAGCTGAAAGTAGCATATGGAGAAATGTTTTTAATTTAGCTTTTATTACTGATTACCCGAGAAGCGAGATTACGGTGGTATTTTTAAGATCCGAAACCTTTCCAGTTCATGCAAAGCATCTATAATTATCACTTCGAACATGTTGACCTTTTTTTTTCTGGTTCATGAAACCAGTCCTCTCTCTGTCTCTTTCTCTCTCTCTCTCTCTCTCTCTCTCTCTCTCTCTCTCTCTCTCTCTCTCTCTCTCTCTCTCTCTTTCTCTCTCTCTCGCAAGGACTAGTTGTTAGGTTTTTTGACTGAACCTAAACTACATTCCTTGTAAAATAAAGTTTTCGAGTTCGAGTTCTCTCTCTGTCTCTCTCTGTCTCTGTCTGTCTGTCTGTCTGTCTCTCTCCTCTCTCTCTCTGTCTCTCCGTCTCTGTCTCTTTGTCTCTGTCTCTTTCCCCCTCTCTCTCTCACTCCCTCTATCTCTCTCTCCCCCCCTCTCCTCTCCTCTTCCACCTGTCTCTCCCCCCCCCCCCATCTCTCTCCACCCACCTCTCTCTCTCTCCTCTCCTCTCCCCCGCTCTCGCTCCCCCTCTCTCTCGCCTCCCTCTCTCCCCCCCTCTCTCTCTCTTCCCCCCCTCTCCTCTCCTCTTCCACCTGTCTCTCTCTCCCCCTCTCTCTCTCCACCCACCTCTCTCTCTCTCTTTCTCTCCCCCTCTCTCCTCTCCCCCTCTCTCTCCACCCCTCTCTCTCTCTTTCTCTCCCCCCTCTCTCTTCTCCTCCCCCCTCTCTCCACCCACCTCTCTCTCTTTTCTTCCCCCCCCCTCTCTCTCTCCCCCCCCTCTCTCCACCCACCTCTCTCTCTCTCTTTCTCTCCCTCTCTCTCTCCTCTCCTCCCCCCCTCTCCCCCCTCTCCCTCTCCCCCCCCCCTCTCTCTCTGCCCCCCCCCCCCCCCCCCCACCCCATCTCTCTCAAGACAAATCCATGTGTTCACGCTCAACGGCTAACCTTTCTGTCGCATTCTTGATTATTTTTTAACGGTCAATATATATATATAGAGAGAGAAAGAAAAATGTATAGAAAGGGAATCCATTGACTTTTCAGTCATGTCGATCGGGGAATTGATAGTCAAGGTGTGTCAAGGCGGTAACGAACCGTATGGGAATGTGAGCCAAACGAGCACGTCTATTGATCAGCAAACGCGAACTCAGCAACAAATGGGTGGCGAAGTTGTCAAGGCAAGAACTGCAGGAGTGTGATATAGCTGTCTGTCTCCCTGCTATCAATGTTCATAATTGGTGGTCGCTGCTAAAAACCCGTCAATTGCAGCTGCCAAACGTTTGTCGCTTCAGAATGTACGTTTGCAGCTGCTTGCCGCCAAATTTGTCGCTTCAAAATGCATGCTTGCAACTAGATGCCAAAGTTAGTCGCTTCAAAATGCATGTTTGCAGCTAGATGCCAAAGTTAGTCGCTTCAAAATGCATGTTTGCAGCTAGATGCCAAAGTTAGTCGCTTCAAAATGTATGTTTGCAGCTAGATACAAAAGTTTGTCGCTTCAGAATACACGTCTACAGCTAGTTGCGTCTGTCGCTTCAGAATACACGTCTACAGCTAGCTGCGTCTGTCGCTTCAGAATACACGTCTCCAGCTAGTTGCGTCTGTCGCTTCAGAATACACGTCTGCAGCTAGTTGCGACTGTCGCTTCAGAATACACGTCTGCAGCTAGTTGCGTCTGTCGCTTCAGAATACACGTCTGCAGCTAGTTGCGTCTGTCGCTTCAGAATACACGTCTGCAGCTAGTTGCGTCTGTCGCTTCAGAATACACGTCTGCAGCTAGTTGCGTCTGTCGCTTCAGAATACACGTCTGCATCTAGTTGCGTCTGTCGCTTCAGAATACACGTCTACAGCTAGTTGCGTCTGTCGCTTCAGAATACACGTCTGCAGCTAGTTGCGTCTGTCGCTTCAGAATACACGTCTGCAGCTAGTTGCGTCTGTCGCTTCAGAATACACGTCTGCAGCTAGTTGCGTCTGTCGCTTCAGAATACACGTCTGCAGCTAGTTGCGTCTGTCGCTTCAGAATACACGTCTACAGCTAGTTGCGTCTGTCGCTTCAGAATACACGTCTGCAGCTAGTTGCGTCTGTCGCTTCAGAATACACGTCTACAGCTAGTTGCGTCTGTCGCTTCAGAATACACGTCTGCAGCTAGTTGCGTCTGTCGCTTCAGAATACACGTCTGCAGCTAGTTGCGTCTGTCGCTTCAGAATACACGTCTGCAGCTAGTTGCGTCTGTCGCTTCAGAATACACGTCTGCAGCTAGTTGCGTCTGTCGCTTCAGAATACACGTCTGCAGCAGTTGCGTTGTCCTTCAAATACACGTCTGCAGCTGCCAGTGTTGTCGCTTCAAAATCTAGCACGTTTCGCTTCAGAACACGTCTACACAGTCTTCGCTTCAGAATCACGCTGCAGAAGTATTTCCCTTCAAAATGCCACAGCTTTCCGATTCAAAATGCCCGTCTATCGCTTCAAAATGCACGCCTGCCAAAGTTTGGCGCTTCAAAATGAACGTTTGCAGCTAGCAGTTAAACTTGTCACTGCGAATGCACCTCTGCAGCTAGCCGTTCAAGTGTTTTGCTTCACTATGCTTATTTGCAGCTAGCTGTGTCGCTTCAAAATGCACGTCTCCAATGTGAGTTTGGAATTTTTTGCTGTTGTTGTTTGTGTGTGTGTGTGTGTGTGTGTGTGTGATGGGTGGGGGGTGGGGGGGGGGGGGGGGGGGGGGGGGGGGGGGTCCAATACCATTTGCTGTTGACGATGACTGAGACAAAAGTCGAACACCTAACAACCAATGACTAGCTCGATTCCTTTACGAATTAACGCAGCAGTTAAATAATTGAGGAATTTCATTCACACTGTAGAAGTTGGCCTCTTATGCTACTGCAAATGCAGCAGATGCAACAGGTATGTCGCACTCCCCTGTGGGCCTTCCTTGTAGCCACGTACAACATATCTTGCACTCCCCTGTGGGTGTTTTGGCTACGCACAGCGTATATGGCACTCCCCTGTGGGCCTTTTAGCTACGCACTGCGTATCCTGCACTCCCCTGTGGGCATTTTAGCCACGCACAGCGTATGTTACACTCCTCTGTGTGTGTGTTGTTGTTTTTTTGTTGTTTTTTTTAGCTACGCACAGCGTATCTTGCACTCACTTGCGGGGTTTTACGCCACGCACAGCGTATGTTGCACTCCCCTGTGGGATTTTAAGCTACGCACAGCGTATCTTGCATTCCCTTGTGGGGTTTTTGGCTACGCACAGCGTATTTTGCACTCCCCTGTGTGTGTTTTTTAGCTACTCACAGCGTATGTTGCACTTCCTTCTTTTGTGTGTGTGTGTGTATGTGTGTGTGTGTGTGTGTGTGTGTGTGTGTGTGTGTGTGTGTGGTGTGTGTGTGTGTGTGTGTGTGTGTGTGTGTGTGTGTGTTTTAGCTACGCACAGCGTATCTTGCACTCCTGTGTGGGTTTTTAAGCCACGCACAGCGTATCTTGCATTCACCTGTGTGTTTTTTGTGTGTGTTTAAAAATATATTTTTTTAGTTACGTTCAGCGTATTTTGCACTCCCCTGTGTTTTTGTTGTTTGTTGTTGTTGTTTTTTGTGTGTGTGTGTGTGTGTGTGTGTGTGTGTGTGTGTGTGTGTGTGTGTGTGTGTGTGTGTGTGTGTGTGTGTGTGTGTGTGTGTGTTTTAACTACGCGCAGCGTATTTTGCACTCCCCTGTGGGTCTTCTTAGCCAAACACAGCGTATTAAATTTTTTGGCTCCCCTGTGGGACTTTTAGCTACGCATAGCAGATGACGCAGCAGACCAATAATGCGACCTGAACTTGATCGACTGTCCAGGGAACGAACTCCATAGTCTTTTGGGCATGAGCATGAATGGTGCCTATGTAATATTACACAATCACTGGAGTAGAGTGACCATTTCTGTTTCTGTTTTACTAAACGTACTCACTTTCCCTTTAAAAAAAAAAATCCCATATATACACTACTACTGGAAAAGAGAGGTCCTTTCTGTGTTATTGCAAATGCAGCGAAACGCTAAACAGATTCACTTTCCATCATCTATAGGCAATAGAGGATATAAAGTCAATTTATGTAGTATATACCAGCTAAAGGGTCACGCTACTGCACTATAACTGCAATAGCGTGACCCTTTCGCTGGTATATACTACATAAATTAACTTTCCATCCTCTATAACCTGCAAACTACAACTGCAATAGCGTGACCCTTTCGCTGGTATATGCTACATATCTTGACTTTCCATCCTCTATTGCCTATACATTACACCTACAATAGCTTGTCCCTTTCGCTGGTATACTACACAAACTTACTTTCCATCTCCTATTGCTTATACACTACACCTACAATAGCGTGTCCCTTTCGCTGGTATACTACACAAACTTACTTTCCATCCTCTATGGCCTATACACTACAACTGCAATAGCGTGACCCTTTCGCTGGTATATATTACATAAATTGACTTTCCATTATCTATTGTCTATACACTACAACTGCAATAGCGTGACCCTTTCGCTGGTATATATTACATAAATTGACTTTCCATCCTCTATTGCCTATAAACTACAACTGCAATAGCGTGTCCCTTTCGCTGGTATACTACACAAATTGACTTTCCATTATCTATTGCCTATACACTACAACTGCAATAGCGTGACCCTTTCGCTGGTATATTAAACAAATTTACTTTTCATCCTCTATTGCTTATACACTACAACTACAATAGCGTGTCCCTTTCGCTGGTATACTACACAAATTTACTTTCCATTATCTATTGCCTATACACTACTATATATATAATTGGGATGTGGTTAATCTTCAGCCACTTTTTAATTTCTCTGATGAGATAATACAGTAGTCTTGAATTTTGAATCTTGAATCATCTACTGCCTGCACACACTACTGCTGGAATAGTGTGACCCTTTCTCTGGCATACTACACTAATTTACTTTCTATCATCTACTGCCTATACATTACGACTGGAATAGTGCGAGCTTTTCTGAGTCTGTTTTCCTAAACAGACTCGTTTTTCATAGCTTAATTATTGCCTATGTACACTACTGCAGAAATAGCGCGAGCCCTTCTGAGTCTTTTCCTGAAAAGATTCGTTTTCAATAGCTTAATTATTGCCTATATATACTACTGCTGGAATAGCACGAGCCTTTCTGAGTCTGTTTTCCTAAACAGATTCGTTTTCCATAGCTTATTGCCTATGTAAACTACTACTTAAATAGCGTGACCCTTTCTCTGTCTGCTTCCCTAGACAGATTCGTTTTTCATAGCTTAATTATTGACTATGTACACTACTGCCAGAATAACGTGACCCTTTCTCTGTCTGCATTTATTAAACAGGCTCGTTTTTCACAGTTTAATTATTGCCTATGTACAATACTGCTGGAATAGCGTGACCCTTTCTCTGTCTGTTTTCCTAAACAGATTCGTTTTTCATAGCTTAATTATTGCATATTTACACTACTGCTGGAATAGCGTGACTCTTTCTCTGTCTGCTTTACTAAACAGATTCATTTTCCATTGTCTATTGCCTATGTGCAATACCGCTGGAATAGCGTGACTATTCTCTGTTTTACTAAACAGATTCGTTTTCCATTACCTATTGCCTATGCACACTACGACTGGAACAGAGTTCCTTTGTTCTGCTAAACTGATCCACTTGCTATACGCGGCTTCCGAAAGGAAAAATCACAGTTCTTCGTGAGTACTGAATGTTCCGAGGAGAAAAAAAGAAAAAAGAGAGAGAGAGAGAGAGAGAGAGAGAGAGAGAGAGAGAGAGAGAGAGAGAGAGAGAGAGAGAGAGAGAGAGAGAGAGAAGAAGAAAAAAGAAAGAAAGAAAAAAAAAAAAGAGAGAGAGAGAGAGAGAGAGAAGAGAGAGAGAGAGAGAGAGAGAGAGAGAGAGAGAGAGAGAGAGAGAGAGAGAAAAGAAAAAAAAGAGAAGAAAAAAAGAAAAGAAAAAAAAGAGCGGCATTCTCCTACACGGCAACCCAACGGCAGAGAAAAGAAAAGATCAGCTGATAGACGAAGTCGACGTCCGATTGTCGGTCAGCTGGAGAAAGGGGCAGATTTCTCTGTTATTCTGCTGTTTGAATGGCGTGAAAGATGTGAGGAAACAACTCAGTCGACGTGTCTGTTTGAGTGCCTAGTGCGAGTTTAAATTTTGACAATGTTTTGTGCGACAACGCGTCACGTACGTTTCCCGAACGTCACTTCAGCGGTGCTCGGTCAACGTCAACACAAGTTCATTGGGACGCGCGCGCACACACACACACACACACACACACACACACACACACACACACCCCAAAAAAAAAAGAGGAAGAAGAGAAAGAAGAAAAAAGAAGAAAAAGAACAGTGTCATGTTTTTGCTCTCTCTCTCTCTCTCTCTCTCTCTCTCTCTCTCTCTCTCTCTCTCTCTCTCTCTCTCTCTCTCTCTCTCTCTCTCTCTCTCTCTCTCTCTCTGCCTGTCTGCCTGTATGTCTGTCTGTCTGTCTCTCTCTCTCTCTTCCCCCATCTCTCCCTCACTTTCTCTCTCTCTCCTCTCCCTCTCCCTCTCGTCTCTGCCCCCCCCCTCCTTCCCCCCTCCCTCCTCCCCGGCCTCTATCTCCTTGGCACATGGCTATAGCGATGTTAGGATTAGCAGGTTGATCTCCCTTTGAGAAAGAACGGCTGTTTACAAGAGTAGTGCTTTCTTGTGCAGATCATGTGATTAGGGCACACAGACTGTACCTATACATGTGTCCGCACTTTTGGCCGGTGGCAGGCATCAATGGCTGAAGAAAAACTACAAGAAGAGCAAGCAGAAAGAAAGAAAAGAAGAAAAGAAAGAAAAAAGAAAAAGAAAAAAAGAAAAAAAAAAAAAAAAAAGAAGAAAGAAAAAAGAAAGTATACAACTTGCAAAGAAAGGCAACAACAAAGAAGAATGAAGATGCTTAATGAGGAGGAGGAGGAAACGAGGAAGAGGAGGAGGAAGAGAGATGGAGGAGGAGGAGGAGGAGCAGGAGGAGGAGCAGGAGGAGGAAGAGGAAAGGAGGAGAGAGGAGGAAGGAAGGAGAGAAGAGAGGAGAAAGAGAAGAGAGGAGGAAGAAATGAGGAGGAGAGAGGAAAGGAGGAGGAAAAGAGGAAGAGAGAAAAGAGAGATGGAGGAGGAGGAGGAGGAGCATGAGAGGAGAAAAGAGGAGGAGGAAGAGAGATGTAGGAGGAGGAGGAGGAGCATGAGAGGAGGAAAAGAGGAGAGGAGGAGGAAGAGATGGAGGAGGAGGAGGAGGAGCATGAGGAGGAGGAAAAGAGGAAGAGGAGGAGGAGAGAGATGGAGGAGGAGGAGGAGGAGCATGAGGAGGAGGAAAAGAGGAAGAGGAGGAGGAAGAGATGGAGGAGGAGGGAGGAGCATGAGGAGAGGAAAGGAGGAAGAGAGGAGGAAGAGAGATGGAGGAGGAGGAAGAGGAGCATGAGGAGGAGGAAAAGAGGAAGAGGAGGAGGAAGAGATGGAGGAGGAGGAGGAGGAGCATGAGGAGGAGGAAAAAGGAAGAGGAGGAGGAACAGAGATGGAGGAGGAGGAGGAGGAGCAGGAGGAGGAGGAAAAGAGGAAGAGGAGGAGGAAGAGATGGAGGAGGAGGAGGAGGAGCATGAGGAGGAAAAGAGGAAGAGGAGGAGGAAGAGAGATGGAGGAGGAGGAAGAGGAGCATGAGGAGGAGGAAAAGAGGAAGAGGAGGAGGAAGAGATGGAGGAGGAGGAGGAGGAGAGGAGGCAGGAGGAGGAGGAAAAGAGGAAGAGGAGGAAGAGAGATGGAGGAGGAGGAGGAGGAGGAGGAGGAGCAGGAGGAGGAGGAAAAGAGGAAGAGGAGGAAGAAGAGATGGAGGAGGAGGAGGAGGAGCAGGAGGAGGGGGAAAAGAGGAAGAGGAGGAAGAAGAGATGGAGGAGGAGGAGGAATGGGGATGTGGACGCATTGATTTTTAACGCCTGATGAGCCGTGTCGATCGTATTGGAGTAAAACAGAATTCATACAATCTGATTCACTGTTCATGTCACATATGCTACTTATGCTGGAAGATAAATTTATTTATTCTTTTCGTGGGGGGAGGGGAGGGGGGGGATGAGGGAAGGGTGAAAATAACTGACGTAGGAAGCAGACATTAGAAATATTCCCGGCAGTAGATTTTGCGGCAAAGCTGCTTTCTGGATTACTCTGGGCTCTAAAGTGAGAATTGGCAAAACACACAAAGTAGTGGGGGTGGGGTGGGGTCAGAACACTGGACAAAGCTATATATCTCTTCGGTTACTTTACGACAGCAGGAGAGAGAGAGAGAGAGAGAGAGAGAGAGAGAGAGAGAGAGAGAGAGAGAGAGAGAGAGAGAGAGAGAGAGAGAGAGAGAGAGAGAGAGACAGACAGACAGACAGACAGACAGACAGACAGACAGACAGACAGACAGACAGACAGACAGACAGACAGGGAGAGAGAGACAGGGAGAGAGAGAGAGAGAGAGAGAGAGAGAGAGAGAGAGAGAGAGAGAGAGAGAGAGAGAGAGAGAGAGAGAGACAGAGACAGAGACAGAGACAGAGACAGAGAGACAGAGAGAGACAGAGACAGAGACAGAGACAGAGAGACAGAGACACAGACACAGAGACACAGAGACACAGACAGAGAGAGAGTCGCAGTACTGTGCACTCTGGGTGTAGTGGTAATGTATGTACTCTTATCCTTATCAACTACGGACGTATTAGTAGCCAAGGGAGAGAATCAATCGATCAGTGTCTCAACAACGGAAGATATCGTTACAGCCTTTGGCCTTGTGCACGTGTACGTACGTCATAGTCTGTGTCTTTGCTCGTCACTGA
The DNA here is from genome assembly GCA_018857735.1 of Alviniconcha marisindica. NCBI lineage: Eukaryota > Metazoa > Mollusca > Gastropoda > Provannidae > Alviniconcha > Alviniconcha marisindica. Next base: position 39,002 of record JABMCL010002991.1, read on the forward strand.
GTGTTTGCGCCGTCGTAGAAGTGTGTTGACAAAGGTGGAGTTTGTATTGTGTTGCAAGCGACTTAGGCAAACATCCGAATGTCTTACAATCATTCTGTTATATGGACGCTCTTGTCGATTTCGAGTTGGCCCTAACAGACGAGAGATAAGAGCCACTCTTCTTTTTATCTATCATGTTCAAAGCATTGCCGTCATATAGATGGGTATAGGTTATATGTCGAGATCTATAAGCGCCGGCGAGAAAGGGTGGTGGTGGTGGTGGAGGGGGTAAGGGGGTGGGTTGGGGGTGGGTGGCCCCGGAATATGAATGATCACACGTTTTCCATTGCCCACAGTCTTTTCTCTCTTCGCTTGGACGTGTAGACTCTGCTTTCGCTTGCCTTGTTTACCATCTAGTCAGTGTAGTTCAGTTGAAGGAGGTGTTTTAGAGCTCGGGAAAGCCCATATACGCTCCACTCAGTCTCTCGGACGTTTTCCAAGCGTCGTCGCCTTTGAACCAGTTCAAATGTTCGACTGATTGACCATGGCCTCTTCATCTTAAGGAAGATCACAAAGTGGTCTTTTGATCGGGGACCTATAGACGAAAAAGACAAAGGAAATGAAGAGAGAGAGAGAGAGAGAGAGAGAGAGAGAGAGAGAGAGAGAGAGAGAGAGAGAGAGAGAGAGACACAGACACAGACACAGACAGACAGACAGACAGACAGACACACAGACAGACAGACAGTGACAGAGACAATTTTTGGCTTTTCAAAGGAAGCAGTGTTCTAAGAACACGTTTAACAAGTAGAACAGATCGGAATAATCACAAATTAAAAAGGATTTGTTTAATTCTGCTTCTTTTGGCTTTGTGTTTAGTTTCTGAACTTGGTTTCGTTAGTGACGAAGAACAAGATTGGTTGCACACGACTAGGACAAAAGTGTTGTTGTTGTTTTTGTGTTTGTTTGTTTGTTTGTTTGTTTGTTTGTTTGTTTGTTTTGGGGGGGGAGGGGGGCAGTCACAAGAACGTCCATAAACTATAATCACTTTTGATGAGAAGGGTGGTCCAAGGCGGATTTGAACGTGGGTTCGTCAGCTTTAGAAGCCGAGCGCCTCACCACTCGGCCCGACCAGCTGACGGTTATCTACAGCGATCAAAGCTTTGTCCTAGGACAGACGGAGAAAGGTCATATGTCAAGATCTGCTGGCGTCGGTGATAGGAGAGATGAAATATGACTGATCACGCGTCATCACAATGCATATATTCCTTTCCTTCCCCCCCCCCCCCCCCCCCTCCCCTCCTCCTCTCTCTTTCCCTCTCCCCCCTCTCCCTCCCTCTCCACCTCCTCCAGTTGTTTCTCTTCCCTTCCTGTTTCGCGGCAGGTCGCTGAGACCACACACACACACACACACACACACACACACACACACACACACACACACACACACACACACACACACACACAACACATACACACTCTCTCTCTCTCTCTATTACACACACACACACACACACACACACACACACACACACACACACACACACACACACACACACACACACACATCACACACACACTAACACACTACACACACACACACATCTCTGACTTCTCTCTCTTTCACACAGCACAGCACACACACCACACGCACACACACACACGACACACACACACACTTCACACACACACAACACACACATCACACACATGCGCTCACACACACACACACACAACACACACACACACAATACACGCACACATCACACACCACACACCACACACCCCACACCACACACACTCTCTTCTCTTCCCCAGACACACCACCACACACCACCACACATCCACACACACACAGCTCACACCGACACACACACACACACACACACACACACACACACACACACACACACACACACACACACCTACATCACACACACACACACACACACACACACACACACACACACACACACACACACACACACACCACTCTCTCTCTCTCTCTTTTACACACACACACACACACACACACACACACACACACACACACCACACACACACACACACACACACACACACACACACACACACACAAGATGGAGGATTTTGTTTTAACATTACAGACCTCGCTTCAGTTAAGAATGGATTGGCGGTCACCACCCCACAGCCGTCTCGTGTTCACGGAGCTGATCCCGCTTATCGCTACTAAAGAAACCGGACTGGAAACCCAATAAACGATCAAAGGAAAAGTTTAAATCGAAATCCTTTGATTTCAGCGTTTCAGTTCGGTCTGCTCTATATCTGTTGGACAAAACATGTTTCGCCGGAAGGCGCGTTCTTTTGTCCCCCCCCCCCCCCCCCCCCCCCGCCCCCACCCTAACCGCCTTAGTCTACACTTTCTGTTGACAGTCTAAACCTGATCGGGCGATATACAGACCTGTATGTTGCCCCTAGCTAACAATGGCGAGGCCAAGCCGTATTGACGACTATAATGAATCTGGTTTAAAAGTTGCATCATCATCATCGTCGTCATCATCGTAACTCTACTACTGCTACTACTACTACTATAAATCAGGGTCATAATCATAATATAAGGAAAATAATAACAGTAAAACCAAAGTCGTACATTTTTCACAGCGTTTTATATGGTTGTAGACACAATATGATGAAACAAAAATACCCCAGAAATAATGATGGACATTTTTATAGCGGCTGCACGCTTCGACTCAAAGATCAAAGATCTTGCACAATACCATGATGTACATCGAGACAGTAACTGTTATCAATTAAACAAACAGCTAACATGAAACTAAAACAAATGTTTATATACACATCAACACGGGTTTAAACATAACTGACCATGTCCAACACGCACGCACACACACACACACACACACACACACACACACACACACACACACACACACACACACACACACACACACACACACACACACACACACACACACACACACACACACAGACGCACGCACACACGCACACCACACACACACACACACACACACACACACACACACACACACACACACACACACACACACACGCACACGCTCACGACACACACACACACACACACACACACACACACACACACACCACACACACACACACACACCACACACACACACACACACCACACACACACACACACACACACACACACACACACACACACACACACACACACACACACAACACACACAGACACCACACAGCACACACACACACACACACACACACACACACACACACACACACACACACACACACACACACACACACACACACACACACACACACACACACACACACACACACACACACACACACACACACACACACACACACACACACACACACCACCACTACGACACACACACACACACACACACACACACACACACACACGCACACACGCACACACACACACACACACACACACACACACCACGCCAGCACACACACCCACACAACACACACACACACACACACACACACACACACACACACACACACACACACACACACACACACACACACACACACACACACACACACACAAATTGTACAGACTGATAGGGGTAAAGGACAATGTTGCTTAACTGAAATATTTGGATAAGAGAAATGTCTTGAGTTTGTTTTTGAAGGAAGAGACAGCAGCAAGTGCCTCAGTCATGATATATTGATGGGAGATTGTTGCAGATGCGGGGACCGAAGTGTGAGAAAGTGCGTACACCATCGGTTTTGCTGTAAGCATGCGTGTCTAATGAAGAGCGGAGAGAGCGGGAAAGGCTGTAATGGTGCATTAATAGTTTAGAAAGATAAGAAGAGGCAGAACCTATGACTGCGTTCTAACACATGCAAGCGTTAAGCAGTTTTGTATTTGATTCGTTCAGAAAATGGGAGCCAGCCAAGTTGCTGATGACGTGGTGTTCTGAGAATAAGGTGTGAATCAGTATTCTGGACTGTCTGCATCGGTTGCATCATCTGTGAAATACCTGCATATGGAGCTGATGCATTTTTGTTCACAGTAGGCTGTTTGACAGATTTCAATTACGCGTTGTGATTGTGTAATTGTGAGGTCAGAGTCAAGGATGAACCCGAAGTTCCTAACTGCGTCCGAAAACGCAATGTCGTGGGTACCAACAATGATTGACGATGGTAAACAGAATCAACACACAAAGGAGTTATTTAGCGCTCAAACTACCTAACACAACTACATCAACAAAGAGGTCAGTCGCTTACAGTAGTCTTACCTGGCATGCGTGTAAATACAACGTACATGAACTCCACCAGAGGTACGTCCTTGTATTTACACGCATGCCAGTTGAGAGTTACCGTAGGCGACTCAGTTTTTTGTTGTTGTACCTGTGTGACGTCTTTCGATCGCTAATTAACTCCCTTGTGTGTTGATTCTGCACGAGCGCTCTGGGCCTCGTTCTGTTTCAGAGATGGTAAATAGCGACAGGAAGACAGAAAGGGTGGTAGGAACGGAAAGTTTTCAGTTTTATCCTCACTTGCTTTGATTCGGTTCTTGCACAGCCATGATTTTATGTCAACTGTACATGATGACAGGTTACTGATAAGTCGACTGAACGTCATTTGGCGGAGCTGAGTTTTGAAGTAAGGTTTCGTCGGCAAAGAGTTTTGGTGGTTGACTGAGTGATTAGCGACGGCGTCTGAAAGTGGAGTGGTGTACAAAACCGAAACAGCGCAGGACCCAGCACTGAGCCCTGTGGAACGCCAAATATGAAAGGAAAAGAAGAAGAGGAAGCAGAATTGCTGACAACAACGCACTGATTTTTGTCCAGAAGATATGATCGTTTACGACGCGTAGGAGGGCTGGCTAGAAAGGATTGCAGAGGTTTTTTGTTTTGTTTTTAGGTGTGCAAGGAGTGTGTATAGAACGAACTTTTTGGAGGATTTGAGACAAAAATGATAAGTTTGGGATTGGACGGTCGTTTTTCAGTACGATTTTGTCAAAGGATTTATTTTGTGCAGGGGTTTGACGATAGCTTTTTTGAAGTCGAGTGGCACAACACCAGAAGCCTGTGAAGTGTTGGTGATGTTGGTGATTCCAGGGAGGAGAACATCTAGAGTTTCATCAGCAGTTTTGTGGGAATGGGATCAAGATCGTACGATTGATTTGGGGGAAGTTTTCTGGTGAATTTCCGAAACAGTTTGTTCAGTGACTGGTGTGGATGCCTTAGGAGTTTGCCGGAGTAGGCGGTTTCGCCTTACAGACGATATCCGGAAATAACAAGCTAAGACAATTTGGCAGTGTTTTCTTACTCCGGGAGAGTGAAGTCCCCTGAATGGAGGCGGCAGCTGAGAAGAGCTGATCTGCGACAGTTTTAGATCTTCAGGTATGGACCTATTATAATTTAAATTAGAATACCAGCTGGGGGAACCTACTATCCGATCTTCATGCTCCCCACGAACAGTGAGCACTTGATCGGCATTTCTGATGCCTTTGTCTGCCTTTTGTTTACGGGTATCCGTCATCTTCCCGACGTGCTCACTGTACCCCCAACAAAAGCGTGCCTACTCTGCGCTACATCCGATGATGATGATGTGGGGCTTGATGTCCTCGGATGTCGGGTTGGCGTATTAGGGACAAATTGTAACAAACTCTTAAAACTAAAGATTAGTGTGCATGTTTGCCTGCGCTTTGCTGTTGACGTTGGATCGTCTGGTGTATGCATGTTTCATGTATTGATTTTGATTTCCATTCTTGTTTTGAATTGTGAAGTGCTTTGAGCCAGTCAAGTTGGATTAGGCGCTATATAAGAATTACGTATTATTATTATTATTAATGGGGCGAGGGGGGGATGCGGGGGGCGGGGGGGGGGGGGGGGGGGGGGGGGGGGGGGGGAGTCGATTCAGCTTCAGTGCGTGTGACCATGTCCGGGGGGCAGGGAGGCGCCTGCTATTTGTAAAAAAGAAAATTTTGTCGTTGGGTGTGCATTTTACTGCGGAAAGCGCTACACCCGCAGTGCTACACCTATAATATATACAGGTCCATGCCCGTAGGCACTTGGCCAGTGCCTGTTGTGAGGATCTTTTGGAGAAATATTCAGAAAAACCTTTGCGGTATACGTCATCAGAGGCGAAAGTAGATGGGAGAGGTGTGGTGTTAGTTTTGCCTACAATGGTACTTAAGTTGCGCAACTGTTCCTTGCATCATGTGCTTGCTTGTATCTTGAAAGAGTAGAAAGCTGTTGTTTTTTTTGCGTCGTCCACTAAGTCCCTGAGTTTATTTTGATGTTTTCATTAATCAGTTTGTGCACTGTGAGGTTTGACTTCAGCCATCGCCTCTTACTCTACGCTCGCACTGGTTGACTGGGCGTAAAACACCAAGTTACTTACTTACTTACTTACTTACTTACTTATCTTACCTTAACTTAAAATTAACAAAAACACCTTACTTACTTATTTACACTTGCTCTACACTGTCCTCTGATCGCTTGAGAGTCAGTTCAACTGAGATAACAAAAACAAGTTACTTACATACTTACACTTGCTCTACAACTGTCCCTCTGATCGCTTGAATCATTCACACTGGGGGGGGTAACAAAACACCAGTTACTTACTTCTTACTTACACTTCTCTACAACTGTCCTCTGATCGCTTGAGAGTCAGTTCAACACTGAGATAACAAAAACACCAAGTTACTTACTTTCTTACACTTGCTCTACAACTGTCCCTCTGGGTCGCTTGAAAGTCAGTTCAACACTGAGATAACAAAAACACCAAGTTACTTCCTTACTTACTTACACTTGCTCTACGACTGTCCCTCTCGATCGCTTGAGAGTCAGTTCAACACTGAGATAACAAAAACACCAAGTTTACTTACTTATTTACACTTGCTCTACAACTGTCCCTCTCGATCGCTTGAAAGTCAGTTCAACACTGAGATAACAAAAACACCAAGTTACTTACTTACTTACTTACACTTGCTCTACAACTGTCCCTCTCGATCGCTTGAGAGTCAGTTCAACATTGAGATAACAAAAACACCAAGTTACTTACTTACTTACTTACACTTGCTCTACGACTGTCCCTCTCGATCGCTTGAGAGTCAGTTCAACACTGAGATAACAAAAACACCAAGCTACTTACTTACTTATTTACACTTGCTCTACGACTGTCCTTCCTGATCTCTTGAGAGTCAGTTCAACACTGAGATAACAAACACTGGGTTTTCCGGCAGTAATTTCAGTTACTATGAAATGGCAGGAAATAAACGAGAAAATTGAAAACTGCGTTAGAACCTCTCTCTCTGTCCCCTTGTCGAAAGATAGTCCATGGTGGGAAATTCCAGCTTTGTCTTTGTGTCCATTTCTGCGACCATTGTCAGTTGCCATGGGGAGAAGTGTGACATCCTTTCATAGCTTTCAGTTTTCCTCAGGGTTCGAAAAGGAAACTGTCTTTTGGGGGAGGAGTGGGGTGGGGGTGGGGGGTCTGTTTCAAGCAGCGAATTGGTGCGTGCGGAGGCGTGTGTAGGAGGGCTGACTAGAAAGGATTCAAGAGGTTCTTTTCGGAGGTGTGCAAGGAGTCTGCGTAGAACGAACTTTTCGAGGATTTGAGACAAAAGTGATAAGTTTGGGATTGGATGGTCGTTTCCAGGACAATTTTATCAAAGGATTTATTTTGTGCAGGGGTTTGACGATACATTTTTTTTTGAAGTCGGGTGCCGCAACACCGGAAGCCTGGGAAGTGTTGGTGATGTTGGTGATGTTGGTGATTCCAGGGAGGAAAACATCCAGGGTTTCATCCGCAGTTTTGTTGGAATGGGATCAAAATCGTACGATTGATTTGGGGACGTTTTTTTCGTGAATTTCCGAAACAGTTTATTCAGTGACTGGCGTGGATGTCTGTAGGAGTTTGCCGGAGTAGGCGGTTTCGTCCATATTCAGAGAAAACTTGCGGTATGTCATCAGAGTCGAAGGTAGATGGGAGAGGTTCTGTTTGAAGGAGCGAGCTGGTGCGCGCGGACACTGCGTGCTGTGTTCCTCCTCTCTCTCTCCCCCCCCCCCCCCCCCCCCCCCCTTTTCCCCCCCTTTTCCCACACACACACCCCAGCACACACAAAAAACCCACTTTCAAACTCACCCCCCCCCACACACACACACAACAACACACACAACAACACCAACACAGCAACACCCCACACCCCCAAACACACACACACACAACAACACACAAAAACCCACACACACACACACAAAAAACAAACAAAAAACAACACAAAAAACACACACACACACACACCACTAAAAGCCTCAGTGTGCGTGCACTGGCTGCTGCCTGGAGCTGATAGGAACGTGCCCAATCTGTGTTTGCCCCAATTTCTATTTGACAATGGTGCACGTGCCACTCGCAATTACACTGCGTGCGGAAAGAGGGTTTCCTCCTCTGACGTGCCTTTTTACTCTGCTTTCTTGCGGTGTGACCTTCCGATGGCCTTTTCTTCCCCTTCCCTCCAAATTTTCAGCT
>JABMCL010002991.1:60000-65000 GCA_018857735.1 Alviniconcha marisindica
ATCCTGACTAACCTCACGATCAGCAGCTCTGCTACTTTCCCTACACTGTCCTGACTAACCTCGCGATCAGCAGCCCGTTTACTTTTCCTACACTGTCCTGACTAACCTCACGATCAGCATATCGTTTACTTTTCCTACACTGTTCTGACTAACCTTACGATCAACAGCTCGCTACATTTCCCTACATTTTTCTGACCAACCTCATGATCAACAGTTTGTTTACTTTTCCTACACTGTTCTGACTAACTTCACGATCAACAGCCCGTTTACTTTTCCTACACTGTCCTGACTAACCTCACGATCAGCAACCTGTTTACTTTTCCTACACTGTTCTGACTAACCTCGCGATCAGCAGCTCGCTTACTTTCCCTACATTTCTCTGACTAACATCACGATCAGCAGCTCTTTCGCTTTCCCTACACTGCTCTGACTAACCTCGCGATCAGCAGCTCGCTTACTTTCCCTACACTGTCCTGACTAACCTCACGATCAGCAGCTTGTTTACTTTCCCTACACTGTCCTGACTAACCTCACGATCAGCAGCTTGTTTACTTTCCCTACACTGTCCTGACTAACCTCGCGATCAGCAGCTCGCTTACTTTCCCTACACTGTCCTGACTAACCTCGCGATCAGAAGCTCGCTTACTTTCCCTACACTGTTCTGACTAACCTCACGATCAGCAGCCGGTTTACTTCTCCTGCACTGTTCCTAGCGATCCCACCACTCCGCTCGCGGATCATCTGTGTCCCCTAAAACAGCGCCAGGGACGGAAGGTTAATAAAGACTTTATTGATTTCCTTTTAGTAAGCCCCCCTGACGTTAGCACCTCCGGTTCATTTCCTTCTAAACTGACCCCATCCTCATTCCATAACCGAGCCCGTAGTAAAATTCCGGTAAGGAGACAGCGGGACTGCGGCGACGGAATGAACTGGCTGACCCGACAGTAACTGGGTCACTTCCGGAAATAAGCACAAGACGGGCTGCTTTGTTTTAATATGGACATGATGATGATGGTGATGATGAAGATGATGATGAATGTTGATTTTAGAGCGCTTAAAGAAAATAAGGTGACAGTCATATTGATCATATTGATTTTATAGCGTGTTTTTGAATATCCACCGAAGTGGTGTACTTACAGCGCTGGCATGGCTGGTGCCACATGAAACTGCTGCCGTCTCGGCGCAAGTTCTGTGTACACCATATAACCATGCACCATGCCTCTTTATCCAAAGCCACATACGTAAGGTGCGCGCGTATTTAGCTGTAACCTGCCACCAGCCTTTTTGGCAGAATGACCGGGCTTTTTTACGTGCTACTGTATTTCTGCTGGATTTGGACTCAGCCGTAACGAACTCGGGTTGGCCAATAATTAATAATACAGTACGATACATTACAATACAACTTTATTGTCCCTGTGTGAGAAATTCTTCTAGGAGCGTTAACTACAACGAAACATGAACCAAACGGTTTCACCTAGCGGTAAGGTATTAGGCTGGTAAACAGAGGGACCTCTGTTCGAATCCACTTCGGCTCTCCTTTCTTTTCAAAAGTTGTGGTCTGTGGACACTGTCTTGTGACTTTGTCCCTCACAGTTAACGAAACATTAAAATGGCTCTCATCGCTGCCCATCTCAATGCAGGAGTCATTCTGGTGGTGACAATGTAGCAATAGATATATAATCTACCTCTCCCACCACCTCCGTACCTCTGTTCGAATCCGCTTCGGCTCTCCTTTCTTTTCAAAAGTTGCTGTCTGTGGACACTGTCTTGTGACTTTGTCCCTCACAGTTAACGAAACATTAAAACTGCTCTCATCGCTGCCCATCTCAATGCAGGAGTCATTCCTGGTAACAATGTAGCAATAGATATATAATCTACCTCTCTCACCACCTCCGTACCTCCTCCCCCACCCCTTCTCTCCGTCCCTAATAAGCCTTATGGTTTCTGTGAACGTTAAGCACCATGTTTACTTACTTACTTAACAAAGGAAATCAAACTCAGGAGCTCTCATTCCCTGTCCGACTCTTCTCCAGTCCCTAACAGACCATACTGTTTCTCTGGCCCTAAAGCGCACCATGAAAGAAGAAGAAGAAGAAGAAGAAGAAGAAGAAGAAGAAGAAACGAAAGTCGCGACAAGAAGACAGTGAATGCTGCCGTGAATGTAGTAGTATCACCGTTACTATCAGTAGTAACAACCAGTAGTAACATTTGTAAACGGTCGACGGAAGTTGCAGGTTGGAAGCAAGGAACAACAAAGGAGCCACAGCCAGAGGTTCCTGATTTTATTTCTTCTTTTCTTTTGGATGGCACATGCCAGAGGCCGGTTGTTATTCCTTCTCGCTTTCTCTCGCGCTGTCTCACTGACGTCCAAAATAATAATACGTAAAACATACGTAAAGGAATTATTACAAATAAATGACGTCATCCCCCCCCCCCCCCCCCCCCCCCACACACACCCAACAGAAGAAACAGCTGGAGACACTGACAGACGAACTCACAAAGTGACATAGAGAGTACAACAACACAAACACAATGAGCAGATGCACTCGGTTATATACACACTAATAATATTAGCGGTCAATATTGCTGTGCAACTGGCCTGGTGGCAGCTAGTGGTTGTGGAAATTAAGGGACTGTGCACTGACAACGTCACGGGCACACTCCAAACAGATGGCCCCTCGGCCTTAACCGATAAGGACGGTTAACCCCTTCACTGCTCAAGTCTGTAAAATTTCCGGGCTGAAAGACGCACGGACGCGTCTGCAAACCGTATATTTTCCGGTCCTTATAACATCTGTTTTCAACGCTATGCGTTTTGATGAAAATCCTTTCACATGCTGGTGCGAAAAAGAAGGCAAAAAGACTTAAAGGACAAGACCAAGGTTGGGGTGATTTTTGACACGATTCCGTTAAAGTTCGATGAGAACAATGATGTAGGTGAAATTGCGATCGGAGGGTTATAAATGCACGAAAACAGGCATTTTCTGTCGTACCGAAAGCGTCGCCATAACGCTCAAACTCATGTGCACATGTGCGCACTACGTCACTCTGGGGAGTCGCTGCAAAATGGCTAGTAACCACAGGGTAACGACTTGGAAAGAATTCCAGTTCGATCTCCAAGGATGAAGCTCCGACGCCATTGTCAGTAGTTGGGCCTTTGTTTATTTCCTCCTTGTTATTTCATCTTTCTCGAGCCTTGTTAGGTGCGTGGCGTTTTAGTCTTTTTCGTTTTGTTTAATCTAGCTTTCACAACAGGCTGGACCTCACCAGGGAGCTTGCCTTTTATTGGGTGCTTTATTTTCCAGATTTATCCTTGTTTGTTTCATCATATGTAAAAATGAAAAGAAAAGAAAAAAGTTCGTTCTAATTCAATAGACTAGCGATTTCGTGGCCTCCCTGTGTTAGGATTTGGGGTTGAGCTAGTTACCGGTTCTTGTCATTCACTTTTTTTTTTTTTTTTTTGCTTGCCCTTTTGTTTCTCGAATTATATCGTTCATTTACGGTGTACGAGTGAGGGGTAGTCTCGATGTTTAATGAGACCGCTCATTTTTTATTTTTTTTATTTGTGTGGTTTTCGTGAGGTCTGTTCCCCGCCGTGTTGTTGCCCCGAAAATGGGTTGTATCGTGTACACGGTTACTGTATCCAGCCTTTGTCCCTTGTCCTGACTTTACTTGCCTCCTCTTTCTTTTCAGAAAGGTTTGTTGTTTTTCTCTTTTTTCCCCCCTTTTTTTTCACCATGCTTCTTTTTTTTTATCTTTGGCTTATTGGCCATTTCGTACCCCTTTTTACTTGCCTGATTAGGGCAGCCATTTTGATTTCTCTTGTTCTTTTGTTTCATCCCGATGCTTTTCATGGGTGTCCGAAGGTTTTGTTTATATCTCAGCCTTTTTTTTTCTAGATGGAAGCCGGGTTAGTGGGGGGTTAGTTGAGTTGTTATGGTAGTTTGGCTTTCCATCTGTTTGTCGTTGGCACAGTTTTTTTGCTTTTTTTATGACTGTAGTCGTCCACTCCTTTGTTGCAGACAGTAGCTATTAGACTGTTGTGATTTGTTGTGTTTTTGTGTTTTTTTCCACCTTTTTTTGCAGGTGGCCCCGTTTGGGTTTTGAGGTGGTTTCACTTTTTTTTTTTTATTTTTCGCTTTTGCTTGCGATTAGGGCAGCCTTTTTTTCTTTTGCCACCAGCATTTGTGGTTTTCTTTCTTTGCCACAGGCTTTTGTGACGGTCTCTTTTTCTTTCAGGCCTTTTCGCCGTGGCATTGTTTTTTTTGTCTTTGCCTTTTTAGCTTTTTTGGGATCGTGTATCTCTCAGTTTTGGTATCATGCGGCGCTTGCTGCCCTTGTTCATCCTTGGAGATTCAAACTTGATTTTTTTCCAAGTCGGTTACCCCGTGGACAGCCCTACAAAATTTCCCTTTGAGCAAACCCCATTTGGTATTCGCCCTAAAATTTACGAAAAAGCCTCACGAAGTGCTGCTCCAAAAGGGTGATGGGCGCCCCAAAAAAAACAAATTTGCCCATTTTCGCCTCACAGCGGGGCGATTCCGCGGGGAAATCGGCATAGTTATGCTTTGGGTTTCTTGTGAGTTGTTACAGTTTGCCGTAACTGACGTCACTTACGAGAAAGTCACATGACTGATGGAGGACCCGAGACAGCAGTCTCGGCCAGCCTACAAAAATAAAAACGATTAAAAACCACCATAAACATTTTTTTCATTTTTATTTCATTAAATCTCAAACTAGTACTATTTGCCCCATTTCGTGGAGAAAAAAAAAAGGTTTTTTTGGGGTTTAATTTGCACTTTATGGGGCTTTTAAATGACTCATGACAGTGAAGGGGAAAAAAACCGCAAGCTGGCCCGAAAACGTCCAAAACGTGAACTATTTCCATCCTGCAGGCTTCGTTTTGTTGTTCTATCAACATTTATAAATAGAAAAGAAGTACCTTTTCGTTTCGAATTCTAGCTCTGCGTGGAGCATCCATGTTGGTTTGCTCCTTACCA
>JABMCL010002991.1:80000-106492 GCA_018857735.1 Alviniconcha marisindica
ACACTTTCAACGTCGCCAAAACTGCGGCCATCGGAAAATCGGCTTTAAACTTTTAATGTACGGGTTAGCAAAATGTTATATAGTCGTCAGGGCGAAAGGAAATTGATGAAAACATGATAACGGGGGACGGAACCGGACACAAAGTTTGGCTGAACACGCCATGTGCACATGTTTTCACGTGTTTTTAGGTAGGTAGTGATGCTTAATGTCCTCAGATGTCAGTTGACATATTAGGGACAAGCTGAGACCAATGCCGAAGCGTGGTTCAATATAGCTTTACGTCCACGGAAACCAGAAGGCTCGTTAGGACGGACAGCCCAGGACGGCCACCTCGACTCTCACACAGCTCCTGAACTATGGAAAACACGTGTTTTTTTGATTGATGATCGCTTATATAGCGCTATTCTCCGCTCTCTTGAGCAGACTCACTGCGCTCGCATGTGGTTCTACTGATGATGAAGTGATGCTTTATGTCCTCAGATGTCAGTTGACATATTAGGGACAAGTTGTGACCAATGCCGAAGCACGGTGCAATAAATCTTTACGTCCACGGAAACCAGAAGGCTCGTTAGGACGGACAGTCCAGGACGTCCACCTCGACTCTCACACAGCTCCTGAACCATGTGTGGTTCTACATGAGTGACTAGCTTTTTATAGCGCGTTTTTTGGATATCCACCGAAGTGGTGTACTTACAGCGCTGACATGGCTGGTGCCACATGAAACTGCAGCCGTCTCGGCGCAAGTTATGTGTACACCATACAGCTTGTTCTGTCAGTATATAATAATAATGAATACTTAGAGTGGCTAACCCACACAGGTCCTAAGCGATGTTTTCAAGATCTGATGCATACAGCACCGAACCACACCCACACCCACACCCACAGTCGTATATCAGGGCAATGGGATTGAACAAAAGGTTTTTGAGAAGAAAAAAGGGTTTCAAGGAAGATTTAAAAGAACTCAGTATCCATTTTTTTTTAAATCTTTAAATTAATGTATTTTTGCTTCAAGTCTGAGTCCCTCACGGAACAGCAAAGCTGTTTCGTTCTTTATAAATGGAGAGCAAAAAGAAAGTGGCTTGTGGCGTATTATTTCGAATTTTTTCCCACGCATTCGGGCCTTGTTTATGACGTCACTGAGACAGACTACTGGGCCCCACACACACACACACACACACACACACACACACACACACACACACACACACACACACACACACACACACACACACACACACACACACACACACACACACACACACAAACTTTGATGGTCGTGCTTTGTGCAACTTTCAAACGTCAAAACAAACATGACACTGACACTATTATTATTCAAATAAGGCCATAGCCCCTTTTACTGGTGGCAGCTGCAGGTGTTTAATCGAGAATTTTGCATCGACAAGAGTGCCTTAAGTTTTTTTAATCGATAAACAAGCGCGGATTCGTACTGCAGCAAATCTGCCACAGTTTGTTAGTTGAAACTTTGCTGTTGAGAATTAATGCAATGTCCTAGCGTGTGTGTGAGACAAAGAATGTGTGTGTGGTTGGGGTGAGGGGGAGGAGGAGGGGGAGGAAGTGGTGACAGAAAAGGTGTGTGTGTGTGTGTGTGTGGTGTGTGTGTGTATGTGTGTGTGTGTGTGTGTGTGTGTGTGTGTGTGTTTTGTGTGCGTCAATTGTCTGAGACAGTGCTTGTGTCGGCGCCGCCGTATGTGCTTTGTGACTGTCGTTTCAGCACATGCTCGCGTTTGTGTGCACGCTAAATTGTATAACTGCCAACAATTTATGTATAGTACAAGAGAGAGAGAGAGAGAGAGAGAGAGGGGTAAACATCCCCCACCTCCCATGCTTTTGGGTTTTGGTCGTGCGATGTTTCTGCATTTGCATGGGGTCAGTGTGTGTGTGTGTGTGGTGTGTGTGGTGTTGTGTGTGTTGTGTGTGTGTGTGTGTGTGTGTGTGTGTTGTGTGTGTGTGTGTTGTGTGTGTGTGTGTGTGTGCTACTACAACCTAACAATAATAATAATAATAATAACAATGGAAATTTGTAAGCGCCTACCCTGCGGCTCAAAGCGCTGAACAAGCATAGTATAACACATCGAGATGGAAATGTTATCAGCAACAAAAATGTACCTTCTAGCTTGGCCGGCTGCGCTATTCGTCGATTTACTTAAAATAACGAACGGCTGCGCTGCGGTGAGCTTAGCAAACTAACCCAAAAAAACAGCCCCCTCCCCCCCCCTCCCCCCCCCCCAACACACACACACACACAACTTCCAAGCTTTGGGTTTTACGACATCCTTCTTTTTGGAGGAAGATGCCGAAAAGCGATGCTCGGGGTCCCCACCCCCCCCTTGGGCCCCCCCCAAACCCTCCCTCCCCCCCCGCTCCTCAGTCCCCCAACCTCGGGGCCTCAACTATCCTAACACTGCCCATTCAGTTTCCATAAACCACTTGTACCTGAAGAGTGGCTCCTTTGCCGACCCGTTAGCGTGTGTATAGGTTAGTCTTCACTGGAGAGCCCAGAGCTGACAAATTGGGTTTTGGAGAGGGCGGAATGCGGGGAGAACTGGGGCCCCCTTTAGGGCGTCTTGAAGTTCGTAATGATGAGAGTTCAGTTCAGTGGGGAGAATTGTTCTTCATTGAGTCGCGGGCCAAGGGTGGTATTGTTACAACGGCGCCGCTGGTGCAGGAGAGGTTGGTCGTGTTACTAAGTCTGAAAGGATTTGATTTTATTTTTAAATGGGGGGGGGTGGGGGGGGGGGTGGCGGGGGGGCGGGGGCAGTGAAGGAGGATTTGATGTCGCTTTATCTTTCGTTGTTGTGAACACCCCACCCCACACCCCTCCTTCCACTTTGCGGAAATCACTGGTGTAGTATCTACCTCCCCCCCCCTCCCCCCCCCCACCACACACACACACTTAAGCAGCCTCCTTCTCAGTTCAATGCCCTCTGGTCAGGTTTGGCTTCCTCGCCCCCTTCCCTCCACCGCACCCTCCTGTCCCCCCCCCCCCCACACACACACACACTGGTCACGACAAGCCTCGTCTTCTCAGTGCAATGCCTTCTGGTCAGGTTTGGCTTCTTCAGCCCCCTTCCCTCACTACCGCACCACTCACTGATCCCCCCCCTCCCCCCCCCCCCCAACCACAAAACACCAACTGGTACGACAAGCCTCGTCTTCTCAGTGCAATGCCTTCTGGTCAGGTTTGGCTTCTTCAGCCCCCTTCCCTCACTACCGCACCACTCATTGATCCCCCCCCTCCCCCCTCAAAAAACACACACACACTGGTCACGACAAGCCTCGTCTTCTCAGTGCAATGCCTTCTGGTCAGGTTTGGCTTCTTCAGCCCCCTTCCCTCACTACCGCACCACTCACTGATCCCTCCCCCTCCCCCCTCAAAAAAACAAACAAAACAACAACAACTGCTAATCAAGTTATATGTAGTCTATCAGTGATATATCATGAGAGAGAGAGAGAGAGAGAGAGAGAGAGAGAGAGAGAGAGAGAGAGAGAGAGAGAGAGAGAGAGAGAGAGAGAGAGACACACACACACACACACACACACACACACACACACACACACACACACACAGTACTCGAACTCGGAAACGTAACTTTAGGTTCAGTCAAACCTGTCTAACAACAAAGAAACACACACACAACACACACACACACACACACACACACACACACACACACACACACACACACACACACACACACACACACACACACACACACACACACACACACACACACACACATACACCGGCGCGCTTTTGCTATCAGCTATGCTGCAAAGTTGATGCTTAAGACAAGCCACAGTGGGCTTTTGAAATGGGGATCTCAGTGTTCGAGGTGTGAGGCTATAATTGTCTAACTAGCCATGTTAGTTAAGGCTCTCGTGGGACCTAGGCTCTCACGGGGTGACTTTTGGATGATCTTTTGCTTCAGTTGTTCTCAACAGCCGTTTCTGTGGACTGACACTCTTTGTGACGTGACTCTGTTCCCTCCAACTGTTCAAAGAACAAGTTGCGGAGTAAAGTCAGTAAGTAAACATGGTATAAGTACCATGTTTACTTACGGACTTACCATGTTTGCTTATTGACTTTGTCCACAGAAACCGTAAAGCTTACTTGGGGGGGGGGGGGGGGGGGAGAGGGAGACTATTATACCTATCGCTACACTGTCACCGCCAGACTGACTCCTGCATTAAGGTGGGCAGCGATGAGAGCCATTTTAATGTTTAATTCATTGTGAGGGACAAAGTCAAAAGACAGTGTCCACAGACCACAATTTTTGAAGAGAAAGGAGAGCCCAAGCGGATTCGAACCGAGGTCCCTCGCTTACCAGCCTAACGCCTTACCGCTAGGCCAAACCGGCTCACGGAGTATGCAAGCTGCTTTGTTTTGTTGTGGTGGCTGGCTCCCCACCGCCTAAGTTAACTTGATACAGCTAATGTTCTGGTGTTGGCAGTTTTGCTTGCTTTTGCGGGTCGGAGAGCTTGGGACGAGTATCATATAGGCACCCGACACCCCCCTCACCCTCCCAAACTGTATGAGGTTTGTGTGGACGTTAAGCCCCAACAGTCAGTCAGCTAAGAGGCTCGGCCGTCTTCTGGTTGGGGGGGGGGGGGGGGGGGGGGGGGGTAGAGCAAGGGACGTAATCCTGCAATACATTTTGGAATAGGCTGCCTTCAATTGTCTCCCTTGCATCGATGGGTCGTCAACGTTATTTTGCTTGTCTGCTGCTCCATTGTTTCTTGATTGCGAGGTAAGTTTTAAGGCCGGTGCGACGGATAGCCTGGTCTAGTTATTGGGTAATATCCAAGCAGGCTGACGGCATTGTAAACGCCATTTTTGGTCACAAATGGTCAAAATCAATCAGACAGGTTCATATACTGCGTATGAAGCCAAACTTTACAATCAAAATGAGTTTGATTAGTCTGTAAAAGGCGAGTTGTCAGTACACGATCAGCTGTTTTGCTGACATCAGCACCAAGGAAGCGTGCACTTTATTACTTGGAAACTGGATGTAGATCAAACATCAGTGGTGCGTATACATACTGAAAGACACAATTGTTGTAACACTGTTGCAAATTTTGGCTTCATTGGCTTGATATGACTGTTTAATGAGTTCTGATATATATACTGGATGTCAATGTTGACAGCATGGACAGTAAACATTTTTATGCTTTCTTTCATGCAAACCTCAGCAACTACACTGTGACTGATCATATGCCTGTAGTCAGATTGTGTCATCTGCAAGCAAGAAAGGATATCATCAATGGCCGACCTGTAGCAAAACTTTTGTTTCCCAGTCCATTGTGATTTCTCATGTCCACTGGACTTACACATCGTTATTAACCACTCCCTCTTTATCATTGCAGAGAATACAAGCCACTAAGTACTAAATTTTCCTTATTTCCTCAAAACACAGCTAGCATTATAAACAAAAAGGTAAAAAAGCAATACTCTGTTGTTTTCATGTCCGATCATCACCACCGACCTTTTATCACAACTGATTTTCTATAGGGCCGCTGGAAAAACATGTTTGCTTAACAGGTTTGGTCATCTTTTCTGTCATTCTTTTGGAAGTAATTATTTGTTCTTTCATCAAATTCAGAAACCTGAGTTAAATTTCGAAGTTTGAAATTTTGAGTGCATTGTCCCATTTTTTTACAACCTTTTGTCACTGGCTTATATATACATATATATATATATTCCAATTTACTAGTTCTAATTTGTATTTGAGTGGGTAATGGGGAAACTGGTTCATGCACATGTGTTTCCTTGTGTAGGTGTGTATATATACATGAATAGTTATTGTTCGCTAAGGTTCTGTTCATTGAATTGTATGTAAATGTGGTTTTAGGAGTTGCTTGTACATCACAGTGAGCTTAATTACATTAGAGAATGGCACTTTACAATAACAATTACTATGTATATATCTAAGAACACTTCTTAAAAATGCAGTGTGCCAATTAGTTCTGTTTGTTGAAATATATGTAAATGTGGTTTTTGGCAAGTTGTTTGTACAGCGCAGTGAGCTTAATTATGTTAGAGAATGGCACTTTACAAGAACAATTATTATGTATATCTAAGAATACTTCTTAAAAATGCAAGGTCCCAATTAGATCTTAAACAAAAAACAAAAGAAAAATGTTTCTGACAAGACACACCAACACTGTCAACAAAATCCACGACTACTAATTTCCAGCCACAGCATGAGCTGTTAAAATTGTGTACTCTGGAAATATGACGAAAACAAAGTTTTGGAGTCAACATATTTATTTTTAAAACATGTTTCAAGACTGACATCACATTCACCCTGCCATTCCATAAATGAAAATACACACCACCTTGTCAATAAAAGAACATCAGCAGTCATCCCAACTGCTACATAGACTAACAAACTCTTGCAACACATTACATGCTCTTGGAGAAAAAGGGACGTGAAATATTTACCATTTATACACTCTGACCTATTTGCTTCATCACCTCTCCCCCAAAAGAAGAGAGTTAAGCAAAGACAGCATAAGTCTTCTAAACAGTAGAATTTGCGAGTACATTCCCTAACTAATTAATCCTGAATTGAACAGGTGGGTAGAGACTAGCCTTTTTATGTGAATGTTTGGGTACAGAATTGCATCACTTTTTTCCTGCACATTCAAATGGCATATATGCGTGTGCATGTCTCTGTGTGCGTGTGTGTGTGCGTGCGCGCACATTCATGTTGTATGCATTGAATTCTGACAATATGTATTTGTAAAGAATGTGTAAGCACTTAGGGCCTGCTCTAAGTATTCATTATTATTATTATATGATCATGGAAGATCATCACAAGAAAACATCAGCAAATGGATGCTGCCCAGGGAAAGAAATGTCAGAAGTTCAAAGATGGGGCAAATTTCCCCACTGGATGTTGCTATAAAATGTGATGGACAGGCACAACAACAGATGGACTATTTGACTATTTGTGAATGAATAGAGCTCGTTTGCGCATGTTGTGGCATTCAGTTCTGACTGGTGGAAAAGAGAGCCAGTAGACCTGCTGCAGCTCCCACGGATGCAATGTAGTTTCTGAGACTACTGTCAAGGAAAACGCATGCAACGACTTTTGTGGAACACAACAGAAAGAGAAAAAGAGGAAAGTACTGAAAGCAGTTTGGAAGTAAGAAATGTCAAATGACTGCACAAGACAGGTGGGGAACAAAAGCTGATCAAGAATAATTATTATCCCAACTACTGGCCGAGTTCAGCACTGTTGGATGTGCCCCCCCCCCACGCAGTGAAACCCCTGATGAAAAACCTGCAGCCCTTCCCATCATGCTCCCATGTACAGCAACCCCTTCTTACCTGCAACCCTTCTCATCATGCTCCCACGTACAGCAACCCTTCCCACCATGCTCCCACGTACAGCAACCCTTCCCATCATGCTCCCATGTACAGCAACCCTTCCCATCATGCTTCCACATACAGCAACCCTTCCCATCATGTTCCCACGTACAGCAACCCTTCCCATCATGCTCCCATGTACAGCAACCCCACTTTACCTGCATCCCTCCCATCATGCTCCCAAGTACAGCAACCCCTCTTTACCTGCATCCCTACCCATCATGCTCCCAAGTACAGCAACCCCTCTTTACCTGCATCCCTACCCATCATGCTCCCAAGTACAGCAACCCCTCTTTACCTGCATCCCTACCCATCATGCTCCCAAGTACAGCAACCCCTCTTTACCTGCATCCCTACCCATCATGCTCCCAAGTACAGCAACCCCTCTTTACCTGCATCCCTTCCCATCATGCTCCCACGTACAGAAACACGTACAGCAACCCCTCTTTACCTGCATCCCTACCCATCATGCTCCCACACAGAGACACGTACAGCAACCCCTCTTTACCTGCATCCCTACCCATCATGCTCCCACGTACAGCAACCCCTCTTTACCTGCATCCCTACCCAACATGCTCCCACGTACAGAAACACGTACAGCAACCCCTCTTTACCTGCATCCCTACCCATCATGCTCCCATGTTCAGCAACCCCTCTTTACCTGCATCCCTACCCATCATGCTCCCAGTACAGCAACCCCTCTTTACCTGCATCCCTACCCATCATGCTCCCAAGTACAGCAACCCCTCTTTACCTGCATCCCTACCCATCATGCTCCCAGTACAGCACCTCTTTACCTGCATCCCTACCCCATGCTCCAGTACAGCAACCCCTCTTTACCTGCATCCCTACCCACATGCTCCCAAGTACAGAACCCCTTTACCTGCATCCCTACCCAACATGCTCCCACATACAGAAACACGTACAGCAACCCCTCTTTACCTGCATCCCTACCCATCATGCTCCCATGTTCAGCAACCCCTCACCAATGCCCACCCCTCCTGTAAGGCAACTTCTGGATTTTTGGGGTCATCTTCAAAAGCTTGTACCCGTGTGCTACATGTACTGTAACTGTATCACATAATTATATGCAAGCATATTCTAAACTAAGTAAACTTCTAAACTCCATCTGGAACAAGTTTGTGGCATCATTTGTATTGATGATGTGTGCACTGTGATATTTTCCCGCAGGGAAAAATTACTCATACCACTGGAAAATAAAGTATAAAAATCTGTTTGCCCTGATAAGTGATAGAGCCATAATGGTTGACTGGGCATTAAACACCAAGTTACTTACTACCAGAAATATATAATACACATGTAACTCCCATCCCTCATAAACATATAATATTAAATAATATACGTCACTCCCATCCCTCATATATATACATAATACACACATGTAACCCCTCCTTCATAAATATATAATATACATGTAACTCCCCTCCCTCATAAATTCCCCCCACCCTTACACACACACACACACACACACACACATGCACCGTCCTTTTTGTTTAGTCTATGCACCAGCAATGGCCATTTCTAATTCAAACTAAGCAGCAAAGGATACACTGTTGGGTTTAAATTCTTGACAATGTAGAAGGAAATGACGATCAGGAGAACCAGGTAGAGGGCATTGTTGTAAAAGATGGAGAAAGTTGTTGCCTCATAGTCTGCAACTTCATTCTTCTTCCACAGAATCCTGTAAAAGTACAAAACACAAACAAATAAGTTGTAACTTATAACTATTAAGTATTATTAAGTCTTAACCCACTTGGCCCCAGACAACCAGTCACTGCCCGTTCTTTTTCCTTACTGCGCGACCCCAGACTGCCTGGTAGCAGCTGGCTAGCAGACGCTCCATACCAGCATCCCAGCTTATGCAAACAGGAACGGGATCCTCGTGAGACTTGTACAGTTGTAGCCTCGTTTCCGCTATTGTTTACTACTTCCGGCAATGTCCTCTGTTCAAAGTTCGGTGGAGTTTGAGAGACACTGTGAATTTTCAAAGATGCAAGACTGACACATGATAGATGCATAAAAATAAACAAAAGGCCTACAGTAACCAATGGCGTCGGAGCTTCATCCTTTGAGATTTGAACTGCAAATTTGGCTAAGTCGCTTACTGTGGACACCCAAACAAATTCATGGAGCTTCATCTTTGGAGATTCAAACAGGAAATTTTGCATAGTTGGTTACCTCGCAGGCACCCCAAAACATTTTGCATAGTTGGTTACCCCATAGGCACCCCAAAACCTGACAGTCAGATGCGCACATTTCTGACTTAG
Source organism: Alviniconcha marisindica (assembly GCA_018857735.1). Lineage (NCBI taxonomy): Eukaryota > Metazoa > Mollusca > Gastropoda > Provannidae > Alviniconcha > Alviniconcha marisindica. The sequence goes on from JABMCL010002991.1 coordinate 89,682, forward strand.
GATTTTTTTTAAACAAATTGTATGCTTTTATTTTTGAGCGAAAAAAATCAAAAACTGGTTGGATAGACAAGAACATTGTGTTCGCAAATTGGGAAAAATATGAAGTGAGCTGAAATTTTTGTTTGGTGTTTATTATTGATTTTTAAAGTTGTATACCAGGATCATGTGACACAGTTACTTCCCTTAGCACGGGGTTTCATAGTGAAAGGGCAGCGGCTGGTCTGGGTCCAAGTGGGTTAAGAAGAGTGGTACATGCAATTCATAAATGACATCAACAAAGCGTGGGCCAATATCTTAACACACAAAACTGCCTGCTGAATGCATCATGATCCAGAAATGTAACTCTTGTTCACAAACACATCTCACATCTAAAGAACATGGCATCTCCATAAAAAACTTTTCTCAAAGATGCCAGTACCCCATTTATTGCTCATGCAATTCATACATGACATTGACACAGTGTGTGTCAATATCTGAATATACACTACAATACTGCCTCTTCAGACTTAAAGCAACTTTGGCAGGTGATACCTATGTGTGAATGTGCTCAGGTTTCATGCGAATTCAATGCGGCCAGTGCTTCCTTTTTTTTGTCCCCCCAACTGTTTCCCCCCGCGGACAGTTATTTTTTCATACATGGTAAGTCAGTTTCACTGTCATGTAAATGTGCGTTTTCGTGGACTATTCCCACACCTGGGTCTTGTAATACTTGCAAAACTTTTGTTTTCAGGCCAACTTGTGTCATCATCTTATGTCCCCTTTAAGATTTCCTTTTTATTGTTGCAGTATTTAAACCTTAAATTTAATTATACCTTTTACCAAATAAACACGACACTGATACTGATAAGCATTTTACCTTTCATCTTTCTCTTTCTTCGTCATCTTCTTGTCATCAGCCAGTTTCTTCATCACTTCCTGGGCAACAGCATCTTCACGCTTTACAGCAACCCTACACAAAACACAAAATTGTCAGCATCAGTGGGTGGGAAGATGAACTACAACAGTACAAAACACATACTCCCTCTCTCTAATCACTTGTGCTTTGAATTTGTTATGTTTGTCACTGTATAAGTGTATTACATCTCTTCACTTGTGCTTTTAACTTGTCATGTCTGTCATTGCATAAGTGTATTACAATCAACAGGTGACAAAGAAAAGAGAGTGAGAGAAGGAGACAGCCTTGCAACAACAAAAATCACCTGCCCAGTCAGGCTACTCCACCACACAGTTGATGAAGATGGGTTGCTGACTGCTGGGTCCACCAGCCCCGGGCAGTTGGGCAATGGTTAATGTTGAGCCCTGACTGTAGTCTAACAGTAACACCTAACAATAAATTAACACACACACACACACACACACACACACACACACACACACACACACACACACTGACTTGTGTTTAAGGATGAACTTGACATTCTTGTAGGACATGGCGACAAGGTATGTGCTGACGATTGTTCCAAGGACAAAGACGATGGCAGACTGGTAGAGGTCCATTTGATGAATGCGCCAAAACAGCCCTAAAGCAAAGACAGTAACACATACATGTACCAACTATCAGTAGTATCATATCATGATCCCATACCTAAAATAGGTGTGTGTGGGGGGGGGGGGGGGAGGGGGGGGGGGGGGGGGGGGGGGGTATTTTTAATTTTCAAACAATACTCTGCAGTATGCAAACATGAATTTTGATGGAATTTTTAAAGACAAATCAACTGTTAAGAAATCAATGGAATTCAACATTCAAGATTACTTTAAAGTTTAATATCTCATCAGAGAAATTAAAACGTGGCTGAACATTATATCTGAACATTAACCACATCACACTCACAGTACACAATAACACATATTCATGATATTGTATATTTTAGAACAGTTATTGAAAACACAAAAGTTACATAATAAACAAACTAGTAATTTACATAATTCACACACACACACACACACACATGCACAAACGCACTGCTCTGACGTTTGAACGGATTTATCTGTTCAGAAATGCTACTGACTGTATTACTATTAGATTTTGGTACGCGAAATCGTCTACCAGTACCAGATGGAAGAAGCTCATAATGTTTAGCAAGGACATGGAAATCAGGGGCATATATATAAATGTGCTGGCTGACTGCATCTGGACAAGTAAATTTCACACAACAAATGGTAAAGGCGCGCCCGCAGTAACAGTGCAAGACGTGTCTTCTGCCCGCGACGACAGCAGACTAGGCACCTCCCGCTTGTCCACGTCACAAATAGTTCCCGGTATAGCACGTGAACTGAAAACTTTGGTAAATTATTATCGTCTTACGACAAAACTCACAAATCGGTATGGCAGATACGATCAAAGCGTTGCCATAGAACAACGCCGATGACTTTGTGGACACATTACGGCTGAAATCTTGGAGCAAAAGCTCTTCTTCCCGGGACAGCTTGTTCTTGTTTCCCCCAGCCATTTTGATAGCGGCTTTGCAAGTGGGCGAACAGAGCCGAACATTTACGAAAATGTATCTTAACATACAAATCTGAGTGAAACATAGTTCTTAAAATCGAATATGCGCTACTCGTCTTAGTTTAACTTTCACGCGAGTGTATGTTCTGTGCATAAAGTGGAGACTTTTATTCCAGAATAAAAACTAAAAGAAATATTCCTGCAGATTTGTATATTATGATTCTTCAACGGGGGAGACAACTGGAGGCAAGTGTGCACACGATTGACTTGGGGTGGCAAGGTCAAGAAGAACAGAATGGTTTTTCTGACATCATTACTTGCTGTGAGGTCAAGAGGACCAGATTCATATTGGAAACGACAGTTTGCAAAGCGTTTAACATGGGTTTGTATTTTTGTTTTATTTTGACTAGCGTAAAAGACAAAGCTGCCACTGTGCCAGTTTCACACATTCAACAAATCCGGAACTACAGCGAACGTGCACAGTTTCTTCAGTATAAACTTTCTACTTCTCACACCACTTTAGTTTGTAGAGCTTTGTAGACCCCCCCCCCCCCCCCCCCCACCCATAAATGAATAAACTAAGAATAAAAAATGCAGCAGCATCTCCAAGCAGTTCCTGTTTAATGGATTGTTTTGCATGATTTGTAATTGTATAGTTTGTACCGTGTAACAGTTTGTGTAAGGATAGATCTACGTCAGAAGCAAAGAAGAACGAAAGTTTGAAACGGCCGAGAGCATAGCTCCAAAAGACCACTGCACAGTAGCTCAATGGAGTAAACAAGAAGAATACCACTGAAGTTGATAGGCAGCGTTTTCATGCCTAATATTAATAAGTAATATTATAATAAACTTGTACTACTACTAGGGTGTTGCAGAATTAGAACACAAGTCAATTCCACAGTAACTTGAATAAGGGCTTGCCATATCCTGTGCTAAGCAGTGTAATTGTGTCACAGTGTGTATGTGTGCATAATTCTCAGTGCAAGATTATTAATTATACTATAACTATAATAGTAATAGATTCTTTATGGTGCCCCATCTTGTAAGAGCCCAGAGTGCTTACATTCTTACAAAGACATAGGACATGCTCATTTCATCATCATCATCATCACACACACACACACACACACACACACACACACACACACACACACACACACACACTATAAAAATAAATGCATTAAAACTGGTGGGGAAGAAAACAACAGATCAGTATGCAGAAGAGAAGAGGTGCCGGGTGGAGGGGGGGGGGGGGGGGGCAAGTCTTGAGTTTGACTTAAATTTATAAAAGAAGAGAGTGAAGATGAATGCCTGACAGAATATATAATACTGAATACCAATTATTACTTTAGCATTAGCACTCACATTTTTAACTGATAGCAATTTAATTCAACAATTTTGACAGATTGTTTTTACAAATTATTATCATCAGTGAATATGGGGGAGGGGGGGGGGGGGGATTGACATACGTATTATATGAGACAACCACCTTGGAAAATCACACAACTTTCATGCACTGTTGCAGGCAGTCTAGGTAAAATCACTTTATTTTCAGCAGTTTTATTTTCAGCAGTTTTGCGTATCTAGAGACAGTGTGAGTATGTGCAAATTGCAATAATTCAAGTTTAATAGTTAAATTGTTAATAGTATAATACTATATTATGATTTTTTTTTTAAATGGCAAAAGAAAAATTAATAAGCAATTATTAGAATTACATCATTCACTAGCTTCAGGAATCATTTCCAGAATTCTCTTCTTTAAGACTAAGAGCAGCATAACTTGTAAGTTATATAATATTACTTACTATTGAAATAAAAATTTGATTTAATGATCACTCAACAAGTCTCATTTCTAGAATTCTCTTCTTTAAGATCAGCATCAAATTTGTAAGTTATATTTATATTATTTTCTACTAAAATGAATAATTTAATTTAATAATCACTCGCTGAGACCATTCACTGTGTGCGTAAAGCCAAAGTCATATTTAATATGAATTTCAGCATTTCTACGGGCGAAAGCGCAACTGCTACAGGATCTCCATGAACTACTTGCGACGAGCTCTGAGGTATGCCACGCAACATCGCAAGCTGAAAAAGGAAGACATGGCAAAGGTAAGCGTGACAGCCTGTTGCTGCAGTTGGGCTTGCTGAGGTAGAGACAGGCACAGATTTATTTCCTTCTTCATTGCTCAGTGTTTTGCACAGTCACAGTATTGATCTTGGCTTGCCTCGTCCTGATGTTACAAAAATTAACAAAGCGGGTGTGTTTGATACAATGAAAGGACTTTTAAATTATTAAGTAACGTGGACTCAGTCCCTGCTCAGTATTGTAGTTTGTCTTTTATTTCCAGCGTACTTTGTATAGTGGGGAAAACCGTACCGAATTATAAGTGCAAAAAGTATTTGTAAAGCACCTGATCATGATGCAGCAAGTAGGAGAGCCACAAAACCTTAGTGTGTTTTGAATAATTGAAAATAAAGTCAACTGAGCATTAGTTTGTTAAGTTCTTCTCACTGTTTCATGCACTATTGATTGCAGATTACTCTTGATGACATAATTTGCTGGTGTGTTGTTTTTAAGATGCTAACTTTTTATACTACTGTCTTTCTGCTCATTTTTCAGTTGTTTGAGAATCGAATTGCAGCTGGTTGTGCAGAACATGGAGTGCAGTATTCTCCTTTTATATCAACTCTGCGACAGGTAATTAAAAAACAGAATAAAAACAAATAAAAACAACATGTTTTTATTCATGTTTTATTACATTGTATGTTGGGAAATAAACACCATCAATACATACATGATGGAGTTTATTCTGCAGGCCCACATGGCAAACTGCATTATGCCATTAGCTAAGTAAGTAAGTAAATTGGTGTTTTACACCCAGTCAACCAGTGCAGTTATATCAGGGCGATACACCATTAGCTGTATGTAATGTATAACATTAAGACAGTTAAGAATTAGGTAGAGGATTTGGAAATAAAATGAAGGAGAATCATGGGTCATGCTCATTTCAGAATTTTGCATAAATATTGCATTTTACAGGTGCCATATATGAGCCTGTGCCAAAAGGTGCTCGGCGAGGACCATCCATTTTTTGGTCGTAAATGCTTCTTCAGGTTTAAGTTTTCTCTGAACAAACCTAACTTTATCTGAAAGAGTATGCATCAAAGAGATAATAAAGATAAACTTGACTCCCAAAGTCAGTTTTGAGTTCGTAAAATATGAAAATTTACACCAAGTCCGGGCCGAAAATCGGCAAAGGAAGGGTGGACATTTCGGGTGCACTGCTTCAGTTGTCGTTTTGTTTGCATCTTTCTTCTTAGGCAATTTTCCCTTTGCTGCCGGACACGACATAGACAAAGCTTTTTAATGCTTGAGAAAACGGCTCATAACTATTTGTAAAATCTTAATAATTGAAATAAACATATGTTTATTTCGATTGAAACGCATTGGGTCCGGTTCCGATGCTGACGAAAACGTTCATCTGCTACTATTCACTGCGGACTTGTGGGTGGTGAAACAAAGAAGCTGTTGCTAAAATCAGTGTTTAGTCGAAAGCGGTGATAATAAAAGCGTTGGATTCCGTTCGTAATAAACAATTTCAAGTTTAAAATTTCAAGTTTTTATTTTGTCAGTCCGTTACGATCGAAGAATTGCCGATTCTGGGATAAATGTTGATTTTGTGACCGCGGTCTTTTGCACAAAGCGCGGCCATGTTTACCCACAGTGCTTTGCACCTACTTTCTCTTCAAACATGGTGCCAACAAGGAACGGTGAGTGAATTTTCGATTTGGGTCATGTACTTTTTACAGTTTCATTCGAAATGTGATGTTGCGTCCGACAGATTAAATAGTTACTTTTCATTGATACAACGTTATTTTTGCATTTTCATTCGTAATTGTAAGCGAAGTGACCATTATTAAACAGGTTTCGGTCGGCAGTGTGCAAATTCAAAGTGATGTCTTCGTTCAATAGCCCGCTGTTTCTCGGATGACACAAGCGGGCCTTAGGTCAGTGTTTCGATCGCGAGTGACCGAATTTTGCACAGTAATGTCCACGTTTCGATCAACGACTAGTTTTTTTCTTAGTGTTTCGACTGAAAGAGAAAAACTGTATACGTTCAAGTGTTTACTTCGTAATGGCGAAAATACCCGTGTTTACGATGGCACAGTTACGGAGTTGATTTGCCGCTGTCGGACAGCTTTTTTTCATTTGTTCAGTCGATCGGAACAGCATGATGCCATGACACAAATTCTTACTCCTCAGTACACTTCTGCAACTCTACAGGTTTATTATTGCCGTCTGTGATGTGAACTAAAGTTAAAAAAAGGCATAGCCGTAAATTATCTTTTATACCAATTTATACAAATTGTACAAAACACACAACAACAACAAAAAGAAGAAAGAAAGAAAAAGAAAAGAAGCATTACCATGACATTAACATTGTGATTAGGGAGATTTTTTTTTATAATTATTTATCTTCCCAGGCCTTCCCATTTCCCTGGGATGAATAAAGCATATTGTTATGTTGTTTTGATTTTATTTCTAGCAGACAGATGCATCTAAAGTGTGTGCTGAAACAGTGAAAGCCAGAATATAATTCTAACTGATGTAGTTTTATATGTGCATTGCAGTACAAATACAATACAGTGCAGCATATAAAGTAGAATTATTGTGACAATTCACTATAAATATGCAACATGAAGACAAAAAATTCATACAACACAAAATACAATACACTGTGGCACAATGTAGGGTGGGGGTGGAAGTTAGTAGGGATGAAAAGACCAAATGAGCAGAAATTTAAAAAAGGAGGGGGTAACCTGGTATTTGTGTTATTAATATTATGTTTCAACTACAGCACTCCATATATATATGTTAGTAATATTACCTAATGTCTGATATAGATATGTATATATATTCGGGGGAAAGTCAAAACACACACACATGCGCGTGCAGACACACACAATATCTTATATGCATGTAGGTCTCCAGAGTTGCATACCTATAAATAAGGAGACATATCCTCAAAAACAGTTGTTATATTGCCTTATTTTGTACACATGCATGTTTCTTTTCAGGCTAAAGAGGTCGATGCTCCAAAGGGCAAGAGCAAGTGTTTTTCATGACACAGCAGGGACAACATTAGTGGAGCATGAAGCCAGATTCGTCCTGGGAAGCACTGCATACTTAGGAACAGCAGAGAAATAAAGATATGTCTCAATGCTGAAGTGCCAACTCACTGAAAACAAATCTTTTAAATTTATTAGGATGAGAAGAATTAGTGTTACAATAACATGGAAAATTCTCTATGCTTTGTCATCAGTTTCCAGATTTTGCATTACTGTTTCTGGTTACTTACAATGTGTTACAGTTGTTATTCCAGGTAGTGAGACTTGAATGCCAAATCAGTGTCTTTTGTAATTGAATTTTACCTGCTGTTAACAATAGGGTATAGGGTGAATGTACATTTGTAATTCACATGGTTTTCTGTTTTGTCAATGAAAGAATAATAATGACAACTTGGCTGTACTTTTTCTAAGTCACATACTGACTGTCCAGTGTTACATATTCCATTGTGTCCTCTGATATGCGAGGCATCCGACAGTGCATTACTTTAAATAATGGTTTCGGCCTTGTTCAGTATTTACAGCAATGTGTCAGATGTAGGAAACTAAGTGATTTTATTAGCTGTGCATATGTTTTACAGGAAAGGAAGTGTTGTGTCCACCATAGAGTTGTTACATCCAACAGATAAAATGCTGAAAAAGGGCCTTTGACAAAATTACAACTATACAAGCAACTTGTTTAGTGCTGCAGTCATTAAAACCACTACTAAATCAGCTGGTAACATTTTGTTGCAGTGTAGGGAAATCAGCACTGTTATTTTATAAGCTGTGTATTGTGAGCATGGCAAATGTTATGTCCATCCAATAATCGTTACATCCGACAGATAAAATGTAAAAAAATGTCGTTGATGACCTTATTTCATGCTGCAGTCATGGAAACAACTATGCTTCATAAATTCTAATAAACACATCCTATTTTTGATTCAGTGTTGTGTTTCATTTTCATTTTATTAAAAAAATAAAAGGTGGCAGTCTGTCGGATGTAACACAGGACATCATTGTTATGATTTTGAATATGAAATAAAAAGTTAATTGAGTCAATTTAAGTTTTACTGTCTTGTTATAAATGATGGATGTTTATTTTCCCCACAGATTGATAGCAATCATTAAATTCAAGGATTAAATCAAAACAAACATTGTGTCCTGTGTTGCATCCGACAGATTCAGGTGTCCATCTTTAAATGTCTTTTTCTCAGACTTGCTTCATCAAGTTATCTTTTTAAGACCTGAAATGTATATAAAAAAGACTTATCTTTTAAATGGTGTTACTTGCTAAATGACTTTTCTGCTTTTATTTTTCACCCTAATGTCCACCTTCTAAGCAGCACCTTTTGGCACATGCTCATATGCATTTTACTTTTTAACCACATTGCTTTGTCCCCATACGCAAAATGACAACACTGATTGAACAAGTTATGGCACACTGGTTGCTACAGCATCACTCAATGCTAGATCTACTTGCAAACTCAGTGTCATCTCAGCCAGTCCTCTGTGGCATGCACGGCACTGCAGGTCCATTCAATGAAGAGTGGAATTTGGATGACAAAATAAACTTGTAAGCTACTGTAATTTTTGGTCTATAAGGCAATACGTCCCTCCCCTTAAATCTGATCCATGCATCTTATTGGGTGGCTCGGTGAAGCTGGTTTGCACAAGTGAATGCCCTTTGTAATCTTTCGCACAAGAAGTCGCGAGAGGTCGCAGCATCACTTCCAGGACAATTTCTGAGTAGGCGTTGCTTCACACTGTGTATAACAATGGAAGTTGAACCTAGAATTGCGAAGCAGTACAAAGGACACCACTGTTGCAGTTGCAAAAATTACCAGGGAAAGGGGATGGAGGGTGGGAAAAAAGTGTCTTTGCGTCATTTTTGTGGCTGACCAGAAGATTGTGGTTTCTTGGAAAAAATGCATTTTGGGGCATCTTATAGCATGAGCAACAAGTTATTGCTTGTTGCCAGATGCATTCTTCTGACTATGGGCCTCCAAAAATGTCTTTAAAGTTGGCAGTGTAAAATTCACAAATTTACTGTCACCGCCTTCAGTTGTGAAGAAAGTATGCACCGGAAGTAAAAGCAGCCAAGGGACTTAAGCGATGCTGGGCAAAAGTCAAGGGAGTTAACAACCCCACCTGAACTGCCCAATAGTTGGCAGCACCCTGTCTGTGAATAAAATTCATATACTTTTCCAAAGAACGATAACGACTAATTTGAAACCAAATCCTAATAAACCCATATCTTGAAGAAGAATTGGTCTCCGTATTAGACTGGCCAGAAATCACATTGTAATTGCCAAACTGATCAGCGATAATTTCCGGTCAATTGACAGAGGACATGACATCATCCCAGACATGGAATTTGGAATGACCCAATATGCCTAGTCTTAACTGTAAGTGTAGATAATATATGAGAGTTTACTCAAAGGTGGAAGATTACGAAACTGAGAACAAAACACACGTTGACTGAACACGAATGAGAGAAAATTGTAACAGCCTCGATTTCACCTTCATCTTGTTAGCCTACCAAATCACAGGGTAGACAAGAACCGAGTTTGCCGACATTGTCTGCTGCAGTTCATTTTCAGAAATATTTCTGTCTGCTCTCTTTATAGATCGTGAGCTACATTCAAGTTACTCCATCATTTTGGCTTTGTTTGGGGGCTAATTCTAGGTTTTGCTGTATGCATTTTTGTTACCACTGATTCAAAATGCATAATGTTTCGCGTTGGTTGATGCTAATCTCTGAAACTAAGTGAAAGGCAGCACAACCCCTGAGAATGGACCAGGAGGGTAGAAGTTAGGACAGTGAAGGGTGACAAGGTAGACATTCCTGGCAGTAGGCCAAGCATGCAAGGCTATATTTGGACCTGCTCCAGGCATTAAAAGGAGAACACTTCAGTCATTTGTCAGCTGTGGGTTCTCAACAGAGGGGACCTTAACTTTTGTGTCCACAGTTTACACTACTGTGTGACCTACTGGACACACACACCTGTGCAACTTCATGCATTAGCATGTGAACAGTTCACAATAAAAGTATAATATATATAGTCTTTATCTGCACAGGAAATTAAAGTTGTCATTACATTTGATATCACTGATTCTGTGATTTTTTCTCACTTTTCAGAACAACATTGTGCTGGACAGGAAAGTGCTGGCTGATCTCGCCATTTATGAACCCAGGACATTTCAGGTCTGTTGTTTTATTTGGTGCACATTTGTTCATCTGTTTTAGGAATAGGAGTCACCTGGTTGGTTTATTGATCAACCGATGAACTGCAGCTGTGCTGTGCACAATGCAAGACATAGTCTGACAATCAATAATAACCATAGTAAATGTAGTAGTTTAGGTAATTGGACTGTTGACCTACAAGTCACCTTTTTTGTCAACAAGCAAGGGGATGCACACTCCTTCTCTGTCCCACTGAGAGCAGAGGAGATGCTCGACTCCCTGGGATTGTCCTCTGAGCCACTCCTGAAGGGAGGCCAAGGATGTCGGATGTCTTACTCCCTGTCCGGAATCACAGGGCTGTCACTTGATTCCTCTTTCTTATCTCCTCTCTCATTTTTCTGCCTAGTCCTCTTGCACTTTTTGCCATGGCATTTTTCTGCTAATGGTCCATTCTCCTGACATTGTTTTACAGAAAATTCTCAACCATTTTTTTCATTAGGAGTTAGGCTTTTTTGTATGGCTCTTGTTGAGCAGATAGGAGATGATAGTTGGTAGGTGGTATGTGCAGCTTGCTGCCATATGGCACTGGTATTTGCCATTATGCAATTAATGATTTATTTATTTTTTAAATATTTTTATTTTATTATTATTATTGTTTCTGGACATTCCTTTTTTTCTTTTTCTTTATTTTCTTCTTTTTCTGTCTTCTTTACTCCGTTATCAATAAATTAGAATGGTCAACAATACTGCAATGTCCTGTTCTTATGTGCTCTTTTAACAGGGGTAATATTGAAGGGATTAACCCTTGATTTTCTCTGTTTATATATAATATGGCATAAATCCTTGTTGCCCAATAAATGTTTTTAATAAATGGATGATTTTGTAGTGTAGAACTCTTTTTCTCATGCAGACGAACATCACAAAGCAGTCAAACATTTTTATGTCTGGACAGGCCACAGACATTATTCAGTGTCTGTGGGACATGCGCTGTTTAAAAAAAAAAAAAATTGTACCTGGGTATGAAAACTCTTAAGCTTGGTTTTTGCAGGAATGACGTGCATAATTTTAGAAACACCTGCATTTCAAATTCTTGAAAATAAATGCTGTTCTTTTCATTGTCTGTGCTCAGAACAAAATAAGAAGTGAAAATATGCACACATTGATTGCTTTAGTCAGCACATGTCTTACATTCTTAATAGTCTTACATGTTCTTAATGACATTCAATACAGCAAAAGTAAGAAAGTTCTACATGCATATGTTCATGAATGATGTAGCATTGTTAAAGATAATAAAATGACTTTCTTCCTCTGACATCTATAATTATATTATGTAAAAGTCAGCACCAAAAAGAAAAAGAAAAAGATGCTCATATGGGAGACAAATTCAGTAACAGTAATTAATGACTGTTCAGTCTTTGTTTAATATGTCCCTCATGGATGGCCTTGAAGATGTCTATGTGACTGAAAAAATCAGTACAGTTAAAACTACATAATTATGTGCTGTAGCACTAGCACACTGCTTCACTCCACAGCGCAGTGAGAAAAACCATACATATGTAAGTGTAACTATTTTGTCAGATTGTTTTATTTCTGTGAAGACACTGAGGTGAACTTTTGACGATGTATTGCAGCGTTATAGAAAAATCCATGAGAAAAGGTGTGGTCTGTTGGGTTTTACCCCAATCTTTATTTTTATTTTTACTAATTATGCCTAGTAATTTTCTGTTCAAAGTATGCCCACCCCCCACCACTCCACCCACACCCACACATACACTAAATGCACACACGCATAATATATGCATGCACACACACGCATACACAGACACTCACACCACACACATGCACGCACACACACACGCACACACAGAGAAACAAAGAAACAAAATAGACAAAGCCTGACTAAAACAACAAAAATTCATACAAAAACTCATGTAAACTTCTGAGGAGGCTAGTTCCTTTAATGTCATATTTGTTAATGAATCGTTACTCAAAGTCACTGCTGAGACGTCACTGTGCTTCATGTGTTGCAGAGTCTGTGTGAACTGGTCAAGCGACTTCACGTAGACACGTTCAACAGCAATCTTAATCCATCGAGGCGAATGTTCACAAAGGGGATGTTGTAAGAGTGTGGCCATCTGACAGTCTTTGGCGGTGTGTGCATGCCTGTGCTTTCAGCTGGCTGTCTGACTGATTGTGTGAGACTTTAACTGGACTTTAACTGGAGAATGCGTGATGCAGTGTCAGTGGCGTGTGGTTTGAGGTGTCAAATAAATTGCTTCTAAAGTGTTTATGTGGAGATTTCTGAGGTATGGTTGATATAATGAAAGCAGACCTGTTTAGTCTACGCATTTGGCGTAGAAATCTACACATTTGAAGCCCAAACTACGCATCTACGCTTGCATTACACAAACTACGCAAATGACTTCGTTTCGGCTACGCGATAGCGACGAGCGTAATTCGGTCCTCTTTTTTGATGCGATCCTATTTTTGACACGGCCGCCGTGTTCAAAAGGTACGTGCGCCCGCTTATGATACGCGCGCATCAAGTCTTGCAATAGCAGCGCTTTTTTCGGCGCAAACATAGGTTCTGAACGCATCCGAACCTCCCTTCAGTTGGGAGAAAATGTCCGAGTCGAAGAAGCGAGCGTATGAAACTTCTTCTTCAGAAGACTCAGTGTTAGCTTCCAAAGGCTCTGCTGCTGCGATTAAAAGGAAGAAAGTTCCATCCCAGAAGTTTCTCCCAGCTGACCACTAAGCTTATCCGTGTTTGGTTCCTTCAAGGAAAGGCAGCGAACTTGTTCTTTGCACCACCTGCAAATCGGACTTTTATCACTGATGCAAGCATGGTGGTCGATTTGACTGTAACCAACCTGTTGAGAGCAAGTCCTACAAGGAGTTCAAGGCGACTGGAAAGTTTTTTCCAGCTTCAAGTCTGTCTCTTTCTCCGTCCCCCCCCCCCCCCCCCCTCATTTTAATGCAACAAACTGATATAGTTTTTCCGCACTTGTAAACATCGATAGCACTAGTCCGTAGAGTTACCTCCCTTGAGCAAATTATCACCATTACAAAGAACGTGCGTTGTGATTGGCTACTTTGTTGGGGATCAGCCAATGAGAAAATTCGTTGCCCACACTGTTGTGAGGTCGGAAAAAAATTGTACTAGGCTGTTGAGTAGGGTGCTTGCGGCCGGGGTTGTTTGTACAGGGGAAGAGGGGGGGGGGGGCTGACTGGCAGACTGATCTGACAACTGCATTTGTGGGGGGGGGGGGGGGGGGGCTGACTGGCAGACTGATCTGTACAACTGCACTCTCATTCTGAGTCAAGATGCTGGCTTTACAATTTTCCCACATTCACATGTGCACGGCCCAGCAAGACCTGAACGGATCTACACCACTTGTGTGTGGCTGAGACCTTGGTAGCAGTGCCATGCTGTCGCCTTACGTTTATCTTTTCAGGCACTGTGGTCTTCTGATTCTGAAAATTATATCAATTCAGTCAAGCTCATAGAAAGGATGAGAGAAAGTGTGTGCTTGGTGTGTGTGTTGTGTGTGTGTGTGTGTGTGTTGGACAAACTGATTATCTTGTCTAAATTTGTAACTGAGATAGAAAGAACATACTACAATTACAGCGTTACACTACAGCAAAATAATTGTATTTGTTGTTTTATTAAGTTTGTATAGACAAAGTTTCTTGTGTGTTATTTTGACTCGTTGAGTGAGAATGAGAATCTGAATGTGTGGATGATAAATCAGTCCAGTTTCAACTGATGCACTATGACTACACATTGTACCTCCTGACTACACATTTAGACTACCCAAACTACACTTGTGCATTTAGGGGGTAAACAGGTCTGTGAAAGGAAATGGTTGACCATGCTGTGAATGTCACTAATCATGTAACTACACACGCACGTGTGCGCACAAACCCACTAAAAGCCCCCACATACAACAACAAAATAAGAGGAGAGAAAAAAATTCACAGACCTAGGAAATTCACAAAGTCAATAACAATTCCAGTAAATCTGCAAAATTACTGTTTCACTCAGGGATTTCATGAATTCCCTACGTTAAAATTCCCAAACACTGGCAACAGTACCATTGTTTGGACACATGAACTGAACTCGCTGGTGGGAATGGGCTCACTGGTGGGAATCGGCTCTTGCAGCTGCTGTGCCGTAATTACCCTGTTAAAGGAACTCTCCTTCGGAGGCTAACCTTCTCATGCATTTGGAGCAGATTAAACGAACATGATTCACATTAAAAGTTTTGTGATTGAATGTGCCGTTGATTTTATAACCATTGGAAACAAACAAAAATAACCCAGCATGCGCTAAAAGTGTGGTATAATCTCCGAGCAGTTTCTGCTCAATGGAAGGTGGCTGCCTGATCCAAAGAAGAAGATGGGGAACAGCATTTACCCCCTCCCCCTCCCCAAAAAACAAAAAAACAACAACAGGGAAATGAATTTATATTGCTTGAAATTGCCAGTAGAACAATGAAATAATGGCAAAATCATTTTGGACATAAGGATTATGGACATGAGGGGGGGGGGGGGGTTACCGATGGTAAGAATGACGAAACTGAAAAGAATTACTAGGAGTATGTACATGACAAGAAAACACGGGATGGGACATGTGTTTTGTTTTGTGTCGCACCTTCTTTTGTAACTGGTAACAGATAAAACATGCATTCTTTCATGCGCTGTTTCTCCTATTGGAGCAAATAGCCCATTGAAAGAAAGCAACGAAGAACTGAGAAGGGAACACTTGTGCTTTTTCTGTTTTTGTTTTTGTTTTGTCAAGTTTTTTCAAGATTATGCTGTCAAAGCAGAGACAGATTTTGAGTTACTACTATTCATCTTTGGAGGACCAAAATAAAAAGAACGCTTAGCTCGATTGTCAAGAGACCGACAACGCAGATACAGGTCGCGGCTGGTAAACCTGGGTGACCAGGTGGAGAGCTGGGGAGAGCTAGCTGAGCACAAGTTTAGACGTCTGCGATAGGAAACTGGGTCTGCGACAGGAAACAGGCAAAGCTGTTACCTGGACACATAAAAGGACAAGTTCCTGATGCTGCTTTTTTCATTGATAGTACTCAATAGTAGTAGTCTACCGGCACCATACGTTTAAATGTTCTATTGCTACCTGTTTGCGTAATGTGTGTGTTTCTGGCGTGCGGCCACCGGCCGGTAGTTTAAAATTGTGTTGTTGTTGTTATTATTGTTATTAGAAAATGGTGTCTGAAATATTTCATGTGGTAGCATCGGATCAATACGCTGAGAAACATTCGTCACCCAACACCTTGCGGCACCTCGGTCCATCGCCGAGCATTATTAGTAAACGGCAGCTACCGGTCTCATTCACTGTAATGAGGTACACATTGCACAATTTACCAGATTTATTCTAAGAAAGATATAAAATTAGTTACACAATCATCAGTTAAGTTGCCCGACAAATTTTTAGGCCCCAGCAACAGTACTTCCCGTGACAACGCCACTGCAGTTGCTTTCTGGCCCCAGTTATACAAAACGTGTTTTTAAAAAAACCCAAAAGTAATGAGTATACCATTCCGTAAATAGCTGCACCTCCTGGGGAGATCCCCAATCTATTTTTAGACCACTGCAGTTAGTCTTAAACTGGCGTATTTCCACAGAGCAAACGTAGACATTAATGCTACAGAAAAATCGTACCGAAAACAATAAAAATTCATGCAAAAATCGTTTTTCTAGCAAAATCTGCGTGGGCTAGTTCCTTTAACGGCGACCCGAATTTCCCGCATGGGACAATGAAGTACTAAAAAAAAAAAAGAAAAAAAAAAAGAAGAAGAAGAAGAACATGGTTACATTAAATGGCCTCCTTTTGAAGTAGATACAATGTAACCATCTTTCAGTGCAACGATGCACATAACACTGAGACCATGGCACGCTCCGTATCTAACTTTACGCTTGGTGGTGCGGAGAACAAGGCAGTCGGTGAAACGGCCCGCGTCTGACACACCAATCATAACGACAGAGAAGAAGGCGACAGCAGTAGAGGCACAGCAGACCACAGCCGAGTTGTCGTCGCAGACC
>JABMCL010001910.1:5000-10000 GCA_018857735.1 Alviniconcha marisindica
TGTGTGTGCGTGCGTGCATGTGCGTGCGTGCGTGCGTGCGTGCGTCGTGGCGTGCGTGGTGGTGGTTGTGTGTGTGTGTGTGTGTTGTGTGTGTGTGTGTGTGTGTGTGTGTGGTGTGTGTGTGTGTGTGTGTGTGTGTGTGTGTGTGTGTGTGTGTGTGTGTGTGTGTGTTTTGTGTTTGTGTTTGTGTATTTCCTTATACTTTATATGAATAGGTTTATGAATATTTTATGCCACTGATTTCTGTGCGAGCAGTTACGCGTTATATTTTTTTCTTTAAGTAAAAAGTGTTTTGAGTCTCCCTGAAAACGCTCTATAAATTCCCTATTATTGTTGTTGTTGTTGTAGTGGTTATTATTATTATTATTATTATTATTATTATTATTATTATTATTATTATTATTATTATTATTATTATTATTATTATTATTATTATTATTAATAATATATGGGCCCGTACCGTTACAGGACATATTGAGAGAAGAAAAATCCCTCTTGGCAAGATTTATCATGAATTTGATACTCCGAGATTATTCACGTTGCAGTCTTAATCATACAGCGTCTCATGTCAAGTGATATGATGACATACATACGCAGGATTATGACTTGTAGAGGACTGCCTTTTGATGAACTTCCTAGTGGCCTAGAGTTTGGGGGGGGGTGGGGGTTGGGCGGGGTGGGGGTGGGGGGTGGGGGGGGGAGGCGGGGGGGGGGGATAGGGCAAACATGCCAGAGATTCTACTGCAGTGGCGTTGTTGGGATCCTCGCTAGAGAGTGGGGATAGCACCCTGATCCTGAACAAAAATTCTGCTGCAGTGGCCAAGTCAAGGAATTTATTTCAGAAACCCAGTGGGAGTAAGTAAGTATAACTTGATGTTTTACGCCCAGTCAACCAGTGCGGTTATATCAGAGCGATACACATTTTGTCATCATAAATTATACTACTTTTTAAAAGTGTATACGAGTTGAAACTGGTATATGTACAATTTTAAAACGATGCTTAAAAGGTGAGTAAGACAGAAACATAACCAAACGTGATCTCAATTTTAAATTTTTCCAAAAACATATATTCAAAAAGTTAAAATCTTCTCAGGTGAAATATCCTGAAACAACACAAGTAGTGAGTGAGCTGTAAAGTGGCTCTTTCTTATTTCAGTAAAATCTCAACAGGTAAGTAAAATATGTTAAACAGTTAAAAGTTCATGAAACATCAATGAAAGAACATCTGACAAATATCACAATGGTTAGACACTGCAACAAACAAAAAATTGCAAATGCCTATAACGAAAAGATTCAAGCAACAACAACAAGAACAACAAAAAATCACACGCAGTTCCAAAAGAAACAAGAAACAACAAAAACGACAAGAAACCAGAGAAAGAAATATCTTCTTCTTTTTTTTAAGAAATAAAAAAGAAAGGAAAACAATGAACAAAACAAAAACTAGAGGAAAAAATAAAAACAGATTGGCGTTGTTGGGAGCGTAACGAGAGGGGACTAAAACTCTGATCCTGAACAGAGATTCTACTGCAGTGGCGTTGTTGTGAGTGTAGCGAGAGTAGACTAAAACTCTGATCCTGAACAGAGATTCTACTGCAGTGGCGTTGTTGTGAGTGTAGCGAGAGAGACTAAAACTCTGATCCTGAACAGAGATTCTACTGCAGTGGCGTTGTTGTGAGTGTAGCGAGAGTAGACTAAAACTCTGATCCTGAACAGAGATTCTACTGCAGTTGGCGTTGTTGTGAGTGTAGCGAGAGTAGACTAAAACTCTGATCCTGAACAGAGATTCTACTGCAGTTGGCGTTGTTGTGAGTTAGCGAGAGTAGACTAAAACTCTGATCCTGAACAGAGATTCTACTGCAGTGGCGTTGTTGGGAGTGTAGGAGAGTAGACTAAAACTCTGATCCTGAACAGAGATTCTACTGCAGTGGCGTTGTTGGGAGTGTAGGGAGAGTAGACTAAAACTCTGATCCTGAACAGAGATTCTACTGCAGTGGCGTTGTTGGGAGCTGTAGCGAGAGAGACTAAAACCTGATCCTGAACAGAGATTCTACTGCAGTGGCGTTGTTGGGAGTGTAGGGAGAGTAGACTAAAACTCTGATCCTGAACAGAGATTCTACTGCAGTGGCGTTGTTGTGAGTTAGCGAGAGTAGACTAAAACTCTGATCCTGAACAGAGATTCTACTGCAGTGGCGTTGTTGTGAGTTAGCGAGAGTAGACTAAAACTCTGATCCTGAACAGAGATTCTACTGCAGTGGCGTTGTTGTGAGTTAGCGAGAGTAGACTAAAACTCTGATCCTGAACAGAGATTCTACTGCAGTGGCGTTGTTGGGAGCAAACGAGAGAGGGCTAAAACTCTGATCCTGAACAGAGATTCTACTGCAGTTGGCGTTGTTGGGAGCTTAGCGAGAGGGGACTAAAACCCTGATCCTGAACAGAGATTCTGCTGCAGTGGCGTTGTTGGGAGCGTAGCGAGAGGGGACTAAAACTCTGATCCTGAACAGAGATTCTACTGCAGTGGCGTTGTTGGGAGCCAGCGAGAGAGACTAAAACTCTGATCCTGAACAGAGATTCTACTGCAGTTGGCGTTGTTGGGAGCGTAGCGAGAGGGGACTAAAACCCTGATCCTGAACAGAGATTCTACTGCAGTGGCGTTGTTGGGAGCGTAGCGAGAGAGGACTAAAACTCTGATCCTGAACAGAGATTCTACTGCAGTTGGCGTTGTTGTGAGTTAGCGAGAGTAGACTAAAACTCTGATCCTGAACAGAGATTCTACTGCAGTTGGCGTTGTTGTGAGCGTAGCGAGAGTAGACTAAAACTCTGATCCTGAACAGAGATTCTACTGCAGTGGCGTTGTTGGGAGCACAGCGAGAGAGGACTAAAACCTTGATCCTGATCAGAGATTCTACTGCAGTTGGCGTTGTTGGGGGCGTAGTGAGAGGGGACTAAAACCCTGATCCTGAACAGAGATTCTACTGCAGTGGCGGTGTTGGGGGCGTAGTGAGAGAGCAATAGAACCCTGATCCCAGTGCTGGTCTGGAGTTTACCTCTGTGTCACCAGCGCCCCCTTTTCAACCGACTAAACACTTTTGAGCCCCCAGCCTGTAATTTGATATCTATTTATCAGTAGCTTAGCAAGGACTAGTTGTTAGACAGGTTTTTGACTAAACCTAAACTACAATGTGTGTGTGTGTGTGTGTGTGTGTGTGTGTGTGTGTGTGTGTGTGTGTGTGTGTGTGTGTGTGTGTGTGTGTGTGTGCGTGTGCGTGTGCGCATGTGTGGTGTGTGTGTGTGTGTGTGTGTGTGTGTGTGTGTGTGTGTGTGTGTGTGTGTGTGTGTGTTGTGTGTGTGGTTGAGATTCGAAAGTATTTAGTCGGTTGAGAACGGAGCGCTGGTGACACACAGGTAATACTTTATTTCATGTGGCTGACATAATGCACCAGTGAAGTGTGGTCAAAGCGTGTTCGCTGAAATAATAAAAACTGGATATTGGCTTCTTCTTCTTCTTCTTCTTCTTCTTCTTCTTCTTCTGGCCGGGGGATGGGGTTCTGTCAGGTAAGTTCATTATAGATAGCTCAGTGGTTAGAGCGCCGGATTCGTGATTGAAAGGTCGCGGGTTCGAATCCCTGCAGGAGCGGCGGGAGAATTTTCTTCTCCAGGGTCGACTTTCTGTGCTGACTCTTATTTCGGTATCCGTTCCACCCCCGTGTTACCGCAGTAGCACGTAAAAGATCCCGGTCATTCTGCCAAAAGTGCAGGTGGCAGGTTACAGCTAAACACGCATACACCCTTTCGTATGTGGCTTTGCATGAAGTGACATGGAGCATGGTTGTGTGGTGTACACAGACCTTCCGCCGAGACGGCAGCAGTTTCATGTGGCACCAGCCATGCCAGCGCTGTAAGTATACCACTTCGGTGGATATTCAAAAAAACGCGCTATAAAAAACTGGTCACTCATGCAGAATCACATGCGAGCGCAGTGAGTCTGCTCAAGAGAGCGGAGAACAGCGCTATATAAGCGATCATCAATCATCAATCAATACCTGTCACAATTTTCATGTAATATCTCATGATTTTGAATGCTTCGTCTTTGTCTTTGTTGTATGTGTTGAAATGTACTACAGTTTCGGGTGGAGTGACAGGATGTGCTGAATAGTTAGTGACAGATGTGCTGAATAATTACTGTATATCTTTACGTTCTATTTTATCACTCAACAAATATCTTTGTCCATTTAATAGTAACAAAAACAGCATTTCGGTAATAACCTTTGTTGGCTGTCCTGTGATTTTAGTTAGCAGGCTGGTTTTCTAGTTTTTATTGCAAAGGCCGTTTCAGTAAGTAACACGATACTATAAAAAAAAATCTCCATTTACTATTAATAATAATAATAACGATCATTTTTAAAGCGCATATTCTTAAAAAGCCCTCAGCGCTTTACAAAGAATATGATTGGACTGGGGGGAGCTGGTTAAGGTACATGTACAAAAATCAGACAAACAAAGCAAAAATTAAACATAAATCTCTCTCTCTCTCTGTCTCTCTCTGTCTCTCTCTGTCTGTCTCTGTCTCTGTCTCTGTCTCTGTCTCTCTCTCTCTCT
Organism: Alviniconcha marisindica; assembly: GCA_018857735.1. NCBI lineage: Eukaryota > Metazoa > Mollusca > Gastropoda > Provannidae > Alviniconcha > Alviniconcha marisindica. The sequence goes on from JABMCL010001910.1 coordinate 9,600, forward strand.
CTCTGTCTCTCTCTCTCTCTCTGTCTCTCTCTCTCTCTCTCTCTCTCTCTCTCTCTCTCTCTCTCTCTCTCTCTCTCTCTCTCTCTCTCTCTCTCTCTCTCTCTCTCTCTCTCTCTCTCACACACATACACACACATGCACACCACACATGCACACACACACACGCACGCACACACACACCACACACCCCACACACACACACACACACACCACACACACACACCACCACACACACCACCACACACACACACACACACACACACACACACACACACACACACAACACACACACACACACACACACCACACACCACACACACACACACACACACACACACACAGACACACATACACACGCACGCACGCACGCACGCACGCACGCACGCACGCAAGCACCCCCC
>JABMCL010001910.1:17500-22500 GCA_018857735.1 Alviniconcha marisindica
GTGTGTGTGTGTGTGTGTGTGTGTGTGTGTGTGTGTGTGTGTGTTGTGTGTGTGTGTGTGTGTGTGTGTGTGTGTGTGTGTGTGTGTGTGTGTGTGTGTGTGTGTGTGTGTGTGTTGTTGTTGTTGTTGTTGTTGTTGTTGTTGTTGTTGTTGTTGTTGTTGTTGTTGTTGTTTATTTTTGCGGGTGTCTGAATTCATTAAACAACAAACAAATAAAGAAACAAGCAACCAAAATCACAACAGTGAAACTGGTTTTCAAAGCAACGCAAACGTGAGTATAATTATGCAACCTCTTCTTCAAGCTCTTCATTGATCACCCGTCCAAGCCAGGACAGGTTGCCAACTGCCAACTATCTGTCATAACCTTCTCTCTGACTGACTCTTACCCTGCCTCTCCGGCCTTCTCACTGTGTACACCCCTTCCAGGCAGCTCCGTTCTTCTGCACTCACACGGACACGTTGCATCCCCATGTTGAAATTCAACCTTCCGCCAGTGTTGTTTTTCTTACTGTGCTCTAAAAGCAGTGGAATTCCCTCCTTTTGTTGACATTCGTCACATTCTTTCCTCCTTTGCTTTCAAAACTGCATTAAAGACTCACCTCTACGAACAATACCACAACAACTTTCTTCTTTTTTTTCCTCCTCAAATTCTGTCTTTTTACTTTGCATTCTTGTGTTGATTTTCTGCATTATTATTTCCTTAATAAAACGTTATTTATCTTTCAGGTCGGCATCCAACGGGTCACACCACACGACCTCTGACGCTGAGATCACCTGCCAGTGCCAGAAAAGAGTTGCCATGGAGACCGGCAAGAAGGTGCTGGTGGCGGTGGCCTTAGTGACTGGATGTCTGGGCATGGGCATCGCGGGCACCATCTACGCCTTCAACGCCTACTTCAACGCCATCAAGAAAAGCTTCAACTACACTCAATCTGAGAGTGAGTGGGTCCGTCAGAGCGGATTTTGCTCGCCACGCTTTCTTTCCGAAAGGCAACAAGAAGGGCTGGAGCCCATATGGGCGTTCCGGAGCTCATAGAGACAATGATAATGATGATATAAAATGTTTGTGGGAATAATTATGATTAATGTCACATTCAGTTACTTCAGTCAGTTCTATTCAGTTCAAGATGGTATGCTCGGAAAAGCCCATATGCGCCCCAACCCGTCTCTCAAACTCCCCCCCCCCCCCCCCCCCCCCCCAACGTTGCCTTTGAAACGGTTCCAATGTTCGTCTGACTGACGATGGCCCTCTCTCGTCTTTTCAGGGAAGATCGTCTAGCGCTTCCCCTTTCGTCTAGCTCTACCCTCCAAGCGATCGATGATGTGATGTCCTTGGCTTTGATATAAGATTTAAGATCTTTCGAGACGTAAGCCGCTTGTTATGGTTGCTTTTCCCGCCAGTCTAACTGCTCGGTCATGTCCCTTCACTCCAGCATGTCCATAGCAGCACACCCACAGGAGTTTTCAAAGGTGGATGTCGACCATTCACAGATTATTCCAATCTGGGCTTTCCATTCCATTTTTCACTTTTGTAGCGAGCCCACTGAATCGGTGAGTGGGTGCGTGTGTGGGTGTGTGCATTCGGGGTGTGATTTATAGTTCCACTTTTGGGAAGGGGTGGGTAGGTAGGAGCTGTTTGTACTTTTTGGTATGAGTGTCCTTGGCAGTTTTAGCTTGCGAGAGCTTACATGTATGCACTATGGGTATCTGGCGCTGTGAACACGCAAGGTTTTGTGTGGAAGTTGTTTTTAATTTTTTATGCGCTATATATAAATTTTCATTCATTCATTCATTTAAATGTCTGAATGTCAAATGTTTTACTAAATGCACGGTTGGTTTGGTGTGAGTTTGAATCAGTGAAAATTAGATGCAATCGCAGTCAAAACTGCTTTATTAACCTATTCGCCACCCTCAAGACGTAATATGAAGTCCCTGGCAATACGCGTTCTGTCTATGACTTCGTGCTTGCCAGAGCTCAGGAGCTGTGTGAAAGTCGAGGTGGCCGTCCAGGGCTCCCCGTCCCTAAAAGTCCTTATGGTATCTGTGGGTGTAAAACATGGAACATTGAACTTGAACTCCTGCTTAAATTCCAGCTTATTATCTATTCTCACGTCAAACAAAGTTTGTTTGTTTGTTTGTTTTTGTTTTTTTCGTTTTTTTGTTTTTTGTTTTTTTATGAGTTTAGCCGTTTCTCCAGACGGAGGAAAACAATTGTTGGCAGTGAAAGGGTTAAGAAATATATTGTATGAAAATTCAAAGCTCTTTGCACTAAATCCAACCACTGGATTGGAAACAGTGGCGTGGTGAAAAAGGTCAACCTGCACTACTTTCTAGGCGCACGTCAAACTTGTTGTTTGGTTGCCAGTGGAGATCATGGGGTCCATGGGGAACTTCGGCATTTCCCTGGGCTTCCCTGCCGGCTTTCTCTGCGAGCGTTTCGGTGGCCGAGTGACGTCAGTGGTGGCCTTGGTTCTGACGTCAGTGGCCTTCTTCATGTTGTACTCCACCACATTCGACAAGATTTTCTACAGCCAGGACAGCAGAGCGGGTCTCCAGGACCTGTACTTCTTCATAGGAGGTGACGTTCATTTTTTTGGTTGAAAAGAAGTTCCAGCAAATAATGATAATAATAATAATAATAACAACAAGAATAATAATAATAGCGGTCATTTCTACAGCGCCCTATCTCACCGACAAGGGTCAGCACACCCCGCTTTACAAAATCAGTAAACATGTATACATTAAAACCTAAAAATAAATAAGTAAATAAACACACACGCACGCGCGCGCACGCACGCACGCACGCACGCACGCACGCACGCACGCACGCACGCACACACACACACACACACACACACACACACACACACACACACACACACAATGCACCTGTGCAGGCGCACAGAATGAATATAACGAAGAGGGAGGGAGGATAAGACATAATTTGAAATCACTTGCTGTGATATTGTTTTAACGCCATTTTGAAGGCATGGAAGAACTGAATGTGCCGGATGTTAAAGGGAGCGAACTACGTAAATAAAGATGGGCATGACTGAATATTAAAGTTCGCACAGGGACCCGAAGTTTCCCCCAAAGGATTAAGGAAGGGTTTAGTAACAAAACTAATCCGGGGGAACCCTGGAATCGGAGCATCCCTCTTTTAGGCCGCTTTTTGTGGAACCTTTCCATTGATAGTCAGTGTAGATCAACCCCTGTCCAAAGACCACCAAACCGTTAAAGATCATCTGCTGCTTGATTGTTAGGTAATGAAATGTTCCAAGGGACCTCGCGGTAGCATTTTTTGTCAAAGCAAACTTCAGAAGCGCGAATAGGCAGTCGTCCGTTTGTATTGAAGTACAGCGTGTAACCTTACTGGCACAGGAGTTAATTAGTTAGTTAGTTAGTCAGTCAGTCAGTCAGTCAGTCAGCCAGCCAGCCAGCCAGCCAGTCTGTCGGTCGGTCGGTCGGTCGGTTAGTTAGTTAGTTAGTTAGTTAGTTAGTTAAAGGTGGGTAGGTGGGTTGATACGTTGGTTGGTTGAATAAGTGATTGGTTGGTTGGTTAGTTGATTTATGGTTGGTTCGTTAGTTCACTGGTTGATTGGTTGGTTGGTTGACTGGTTGGTTGGTTGGTTGGTTGGTTGGCTGGTTAGTCGACTGGTTGGTTGGTTAGTTGATCGGTTATTAGTTAGTTTAAGTATTTTTAACGCCCCCGCCAAACTGCACAGCCAGTCATAACTTCCAGGCTTTTCTCTCCCTTGGATCCCGCCACAGGTTTCGGCGCCATCTTCACCTACATGGCGGCCATGCTGACGAGCGTGATGAACTTCTCGGTGGCTCACCGGGGCAAGGTGGTGGGCATCCTGGACGCCAGCTTCAGCGCGGGGCCCGCCCTCATGGCGCTGCTCTACGGCGAGTTCTTCACCAGGGGCCACGTACACGACGAGGAGAACCAGGACCTCCGGGGCTTCTACCTCACTTCCGCCATCGCCTTCATCGCCATCAACGTGCTGGGCGCCGTGTTCCTCGACGTGTACCGAGAACCTGACGTTGTGTTCTTGCCGGACAGCTCTGGCGGGTGTGTTGTGTTTTCTACTCTCAGTTTTCTAGGTCGGAATACTGTACTTATCCCTCACATGGGAGTGTGGCGGGGGGGGGGGGGGGGGGGGGGGGGGGGGGGGGGGGGGGGGGGGGGGGGGGAGGGGTCGGGGGGTCGGGGATGAGGGTTGGAGGGAGCTCAGCTAATTTTTCTTAATTAAAGGCTCGTGAATTTAGAAAGCGTGTAAAAAAAAAAAGAACGCCAAAACCGGTGTAATTTTTGCCACGCGCGTAATGACTTAATAAGCAGACATACTGGGAAAAAGATCCGCAACACAAATATCACACTAGTCTCAGAGAAAAAGCATGCTCCCCTTCAACTTTCCCTCCCCCACCCCCCCCCCATCCCCCCCCCCCCCCGCCCCGCCCCCGCCCCCCAGCCCACTCCTTCAGTCAATCTGTATACCCCCCCCCCCAAACCCCCATATCTAACCTCATTAACCAGACGCATACTTACCCACTGCTAGACCCATAAGCAGCGCTCAACCTTATTGGATAGCCAGTCCCCACTCAAGCCATGCAAACTGGTTTAAAAAAAATAAAAAATAAAAAATAAAAAGCTGTACGATTTTTGTTGTTGCTGCTGCTGTTTCCGGTTTTGGTGTTCCATGACGAGGTACCGAGAACGCAGAAATTTAGGCCATCTTCTGCAGGGCATCTGGGAGCGGAGAGCTGCGCTATAGATAATTTATTATTATTATCAACAGCTCGTCTGGTTTACTGTCGCTTATCCAAACACACAAAAGACTACGAACAACGCTGATTTTGATAGGACAATGCACAAAGCTTCGGGGCACACCCATTTTTCGAAGCAGTGGACTGATAGATAAACGATGATAAATGACAAAAAAATTAAAAGTGTGTGTGTGTGTGTGTGTGTGTGTGTGTGTGTGTGTGTGTGTGTG
>JABMCL010001910.1:25000-35000 GCA_018857735.1 Alviniconcha marisindica
TCTAAAAAAGAGAATAAGGGGATTCGATTCGATTCGAAATGATGCTTAATGTCCTCGGATGTCGGCTGACATATTAGGGACAAGCTGAGACCAATGCCAAAGCATACTACCGTAAATCTTTACGTCCACGGAAGCCAGAAGGCTCGTTAGGACGGACAGCCCAGGACGGCCACCTCGACTCTCACACAGCTCCTGAACTATGAAATAAGGGGACATTCCTCTGGTGAAGTTTATGTACCTTGTGTTTACCCGCATGCCAGGTATGAGTTACCGTAGGCGACTCAGGTCTTTGTTGTTGTACTTGTGCTACGTATTTCGAGCGGTAATGGACTCCGTTGTGTATTGATTTTGTTAGAAAATAGTTTTGTCAATTCTTTGTTTGGTTTATCATCTAATCAAATGTCCCATTTGTCATTCACTTTGAAATATACGAAGTATGCGAGACCCCCCCCCCCCCCCCCCCCACCTCTCGCCTCCCCCTTTTAATTTTTATTTTAATTTTTACATTAGATGAGGTTGGGGTGGAGGGGAGGGTTGTTTACATATGTGAGTGTATGTCTGAGTATGTGTTGCGGTGTGGGGGGTGGAGTGGAAGTATGTTTTAAGTGAGTCAGAAAACATTCCCGAGTTTCTGTATTTAAAAAAAAAATCTTCTTTTTGAGTATCATCGTGCGAGTATACATTTAGCGTGTATGAATGCATTTGCATATGTGCGTGCATGTGTTTCTGTGTATGTGAGATATCGGGTGAGATCAGGTGAGAATAACTATGTCCATGGGTTCATATTACAAATGCATGTTTGTTTTTCGACTACAAACAAGTGTATATTCAAATGTTTATCTTAATGTCTGTTGTTTTTGTGTCATTTGTTGACATTATGTTGTTATCTTGATAATCGTAACATCAGTCTAATATCGCTTTTGTGAAAAGACTTTAAATAAAAAGGAAGAACACACACACACACACACACACACACACACACACACACACACACACACACACACACACACACACACACACACACACACACACACACACACACACACACACACACACACATACAACACACACACACACACACACACACACACACACACACACACACACACACACACACACACACACACACACACAACACACACACACACACAACACACACACACACACACACACACACACACACACACACACACACACACACACACACACACACACACACACACACACACACACACACACACACACACACACACACACACACACACACACACACACACTACATGCAACACCACACACATACACACACACACACACACACACCACACACACACACACACACACACACACACACACCACACACACACACACACACACACACACACACACACACACACACACACACACACACACACACACAATCTCATAAAAGGCTTTTATGCGCTTTTATCTGAACCAGCTTGGTAGACAGGAATATTTCGATGAAAAGAGATAACAAACATTTTATTAACAGTGCAAATTCTTGCTTTCTGAATGTGTAAAAACGAAAACAAATGAACCATTGCAGTTCCCGCAACACTCTCGTCGCCAGTGAAGTGGAAAACGATGACGAGCAGAAGAACGATGACGTCACCCCTATCCTTCAGGAGATGAACCCTGACATGGGTGACGAAGACATGACGGGCCTGAAGCTATTACGTCAGTTTGACTTTCATTTTCTCTCGTGGTCCTACATCATGTGTGCGAGCCTCCAACTCACCTTCCAGGTCAGGTGATTTTTTTTCTTCTCAAAAATACTAACAATAATCATAATGACGATGCCACTACCAACACTGCTACTACCAAAATGAGGACAGCAAATGATTCAGTTTATCGAAGAGCAAGCTGTACGCCGCTTTAGAAGCAGCGTGTCGCCGAGATTTGAGCGACAGACTGCAATTAGTCAATCGGCATGCGCAGACTGGACACACCACTCTTTTGACCGCCAGTTTTATCCCACAGTTCGGCCAGCTCCCGCTCAAAGAGAGGGCCATGCTGATCGTACACGAGTCAGAGAGAAATAGGTTCCGGCGAATTTTTCAAACTAGTGGGCGCTGCTTTCTTGCTTGTCTCGCTAAGATTCACTTCAGTGGTACTAGCTTGTGGGCGTTGCCACTCTTTTTCCTGATCTAGTTTTACGCACTAGAAGACAGACTGATGCTTGCTTACAGAGAGCTGACTGTCTTGTGGGGCAGTTTGGCCTAGCGGTAAGGTGTCAGGCTTGTAAGCAAAAGGACCTCGGTTCGATTCCGCTTCGGCTGTCCTCTCTCTTCAAAAGTTGTGGTCTGTAGACACTGCCACGTAACTTTGCCTTTCACATTAATGAAACCTTAAAATGGCTTTCATCGCTGCCCATCTTAATGTAGCGAGTCGTTCTAGTGTCCCATGCAGGAGTCATTCTGGTGCTGACAGTGTGTCGTTAGGTATAATATAGTCTCCCTCTTCCCACACCTCACTCGCCCTGATATAACCGTACTGGTTGACTAGGCGTAAAACACCAAGTTACTTACTTACTTACTTACTTACTCCCCCACCTCCTGGGATCTCGGTCCCCTCCAGTACCTCTTCGGAGACAACTCGGCGTTAAACAAGTGTAACCAAGCAACCAAGCAGCTGACTGTCCCTGCCTGGCCCTTTCAGATCATGATCACGACGTTCCTCAAGTCGAACCACCTGGAGAGCCACAGCACGTTGCATATAGTCTCCCTCTTCCCACACCTCACTCGCCCTGATAGAAGCGTACTGGCTGACTAGGCGTAAAACACCAACTTACTTACTTACTGACTTACTGACTTACTGACTTACTGACTTACTTACTTACTTACTCCCCCACCTCCTGTCCCCTCGGTCTTGGTTGGCGTTAAGCAAGTTTAAGCAAGCAGCCAAGCAGCTGACTGTCCCTGCCTGGCCCTTTCAGATCAACATCACGACGTTCCTCAAGTCGAACTACCTGGAGAGCCACAGCACGTTGCATATAGTCTCCCTCTTCCCACACCTCACTCGCCCTGATAGAAGCGTACTGGCTGACTAGGCGTAAAACACCAACTTACTTACTTACTGACTTACTGACTTACTGACTTACTTACTTACTTACTTACTTACTCCCCCACCTCCTGTCCCCTCGGTCTTGGTTGGCGTCAAGCAAGTTTAAGCAAGCAGCCAAGCAGCTGACTGTCCCTGCCTGGCCCTTTCAGATCAACATCACGACGTTCCTCAAGTCGAACCACCTGGAGAGCCACAGCACGTTGCTGACCACCCTGTCCTTCGCCTCGGGCACGGTAGCCAAGTTCCTGCTGGGCCTCCTCTCGGACTTCACAGTACACCGCGTGCCCCGAGCTGCTCTCATCCTCGTCACCACCGCTGTCCAGGTCAGCCCTCACTCGTCACAGCACTGGCGGCTTTCAGACACGGCTCTAGACACATAAAGTAGATCGGTTCGATTCAGCTTCAGAAGTTGTGGATTATTGACACTGTCTTTGTGACTATAAGCTGTAACTAATATATATATAGAGAGAGAGGGCGGGGGGCGGGGGGGGGGGGGGGGGGGCAGAGAGAGAGAGAGAAAGAGAGAGAGAGAGAGAGACACACACACACACACACACACACACACACACACACACACACACACACACACACACACCACACAACACACAGACACAGAGAGAGAGAGAGAGAGAAGAGAGAGAGAGAGAGAGAGAGAGAGAGAGAGAGAGAGAGAGAGAGAAAGTATAACAAAGTCCAAGCATGTCTAGGCTTTGAAAACATTTTACTCCAAATTTTGGCCCATCTTGGGGTTTTCTCATGGCCTGCCCGGACGGCTTGGCTATATATAAGCACTGGACAAGACAAAAACAGATAAGTGGTTTAGCTCTCCGTCTCACTTTTCATCGGGTTTTTTTAACGTTTGACTGTTGTTTAAGTGTCGTTTTCTAGCTTGATAAAGGGGATTACCACGAAAATTGGCATGTTGTGTTTTGTCCTAATCAATAACGTTCTTTTGAACCTTTCATGTGTTTCGATCTTATCCTCTAACGGCCTGATTCTGGAACTGTCTGCATATTACCATGCCACAGTACGTGCCTTACATCCGGTTGTGTGCTGTTCTGCCTCTGTGTGTTGTGCTAACTCTTTGTTAGAGGTTGTTTCTGACATAGTTTGCGATGGCGTTGGTGGTGCAGAGCTGATTTTAACTCCTGCATCGTGCATGCTGCTGCTGAGACAGTTAAAGTGATCTTCAGCGATGATGATAATGAAACTGACGCTGACGACGATGACAACAACTCATCTTTCTTTTCTTCCTTTCTCCAGACCGCCGTCCTCACGCTCTGCATCTTCAAGGGCGACAACTTCCCCGTCCTCTTGCTAGCGACGCTAGGCATCGGAATACCCAACGGCGCCACCTGGTGCCTGACGCCTGTCATGACGTCAGAGCTGTTCGGCACGCGCTACTTCGGCCGCAACTGGGGCAGCATGATGCTGGGAGTGGCCTTCGTGGGCCTGGGGCTGCAGAAGACCTTCGGGGCCCTGTACGACCTGGAGATCACCACGAAAGGGCAGACGGACTGCTTCGGTCTGCACTGCTTTCGCTGGAGCTTCGTCATCCTGGCCGTGCTGAGCTTCTGCTCCTGCGTCTTCTACGTGGGGCTGCTGGAGAGGATGCTGCAGCGACGGAGGGAGAAGCGGAAGGAGAGAGAGATAAGGGCGAGACGGAGCGTGCAGGATGCCTCTGGCGAGCTTAGCGAACCCGCCGGTATCTTCTAGTCAAGGAATAGAAAGCGGGGGAGGGGGGGGGGGGGGGGGGGGGGGGTAGAGGGGAGAAAGATGCCGGTATCTTCTAGTCAAGGAATAGAAAGCGGGGGAGGGGGGGGGAGGGGGGGGGTAGAGGGGAGAAAGATGCGAGGGAGAGTATGGGAGTGTAAGACGCCTCTAGCGTGCTTAAGAAACCCGGTGGCATCTTTTAGTCAAGGAAGAGAAAAGGAGAGAGAATGAATGAATGAATGAATGAATGAATGAATGAATACACTTTATTTTACGAGGGTAGTGGAGAAGACTCGAGATCCTTTTACATCCAGCCCTCGCCCATGAAGGAAACTACTATTAACTAAGGATACAGAGAGAGACAGACAGACAGACAGAGATATGAGGGAGAGTATGGGAGAGCAAGACGCCTGTAGTGTGCTTAGAAAACCCGGCGGCATCTTTTAGTCAATGAAGAGAAAAGGAAAGAGACAGAGAGAGAGGGAGAAACAGACAGACGGGCAGACAGACAGACAGAGACAGACAGAGACACAGAGAGAGATGCGAGGAAGAGTATGGGAGTGTAAGACACTTCTAGCGTGCTTACAAAACCCGGCGGTATCTTTTAGTCAAGGAAGAGGAAAGGAGAGAGAGACAGAAACAGACAGAGAAACAGAGACAGAGACAAAGAGACAGACAGATACAGAGACAAAATGAATGAATGAAAGAATAAACTTTGTTTTTCGAGGGTAGTGGAGAAGACTCGAGGTCTCTTTACATCCAACCTTCGCCCATGAGGGAAAGTACAATTAACTAAGGATACAGAGACAGAGACAGAGAGTATGGGAGTGTAAGACGCCTCTAGTGTGCTTAGAAAACCCGGCGGCATCTTTTAGTCAAGGAAGAGAAAAGGAGAGAGAGAGATGTCGATCTCTGACTTGCTCAGAAAACCTAGCTGCCGTTCTTAGTCAAGGGAGAGGAGGGAACTCGAACTCGAAGAAGAAAGGGGGGCAGGGAGCCCAGGAACCCAGTACCTGACAGGGTTGCGAGCTGCCAATCACCGGACCAGATCCAGACAATCAGACAGTGGCAAATAACTTACAGCGCGAAAAACTCGAAGAGTGGCGGCCATGTTTAGCCCACAAGCAGAAGCACGGCGACAGACCGACAGACTGGCGCATTCCGAACACGGCCTTCACAGTGAGAACTGGTGCACGCTCATCGAGTACGAGAGAAATTGGCTACAATCATCTGAGGCAAAATACACTTTAAATATTACTCCTGACGCCAGAATCAGACTCACATCATTGTCACGTGCATTCCACCAGTCAAAACGGTACAAAGATCAAGGAGAGAGCGAGAACTTGTGTGACTGGAACTACTGGGGGCGGAGCTTAGAGCTTTGCGCGGAACCCTCTATGGCAATATCTGTATGCTCGTTCAGATGGCTTATCCATACCGATTTGTCGTTCCTGACTTTTCTTTTCTTCCAACCTATCACCAGAAATGCATGTATCTATCACCTATCACCAGTAATGCGTGTGTGTGTGTGTGTGTGTGTGTGTGTGTGTGTGTGTGTGTGTGTGTGTGTGTGTGTGTGTGTGTGTGTGTGTGTGTGTGTGTGTGTGTGTGTGTGTGTGTGTGTGTGTGTTCAAGTGTGTACATGCGTATATGATCAAATATGTGGGTGGGTGATGATAATTATGCGCGTATGTGTGCGTGTGCCTATGTGCCTATGTGTGTGTGTGTGTGTGTGTGTGTGTGTGTGTGTGTGTGTGTGTGTGTGTGTGTGTGTGTGTGTGTGTGTGTGTGTGTGTGTGTGTGTGTGTGTGTGAGAGAGAGTGTGTGTGTGTGTGTGTGTGTGTGTGTGTGTGTGTGTGTGGGGTGTGTGTGTGTGTGTGTGTGTGTGTGTGTGTGTGTGTGTGTGTGTGTGTGTGTGTGTGTGTGTGTGTGTGTGTGTGTGTGTGTGCGAGCGTGTGTGCGATGTCGGAAATTCGCGTATCTACAGGCCTTTGTAAACGCCCCAGGACTCTACGCTTCGAGTTGTTCGTCAACAGCAGTGCAACGGACATTGTCTTTGTGACTCTGCCCAGGCACAGCAGTTGAAACAGCAATTGCGCAGTGCACAAGTCGCTGGGCAATGGCGAGGGGACACCGCCTTAACACTTCCATTGTTCTGGCGGCGGTCCACGGTCTCTCCGGACTTTTTTGGGCGGTATCCGCGGTCGAGCCTTCACTCTTTCGTCCACTTCCCCCCCCCTGTCCCAGTCCCTAATAAGCCATCTCGCTTCCGTGGACGTAAAGCTAAATGTTCCGGTTCCTGTACCATGTGCTGAAAAGTGCTGGTCAACCCCACCGTCTCCCCCGAATCTACATGCCGAAAAGTGTGTTGCTCTTCCCTTAGTCAGTTAGAGGACCATGTGCTGAAAAGTGCTGGTCAACCCCTACCCCTCGAGTCTACATGCTGAAAAGTGTGTTGCTCTTCCCTTAGTAGTTAGAGGACCATGTGCTGAAAAGTGCTGGTCAACCCCTACCCCTCGAGTCTACATGCTGAAAAGTGTGTTGCTCTTCCGCTTAGAGGACCAGTGCTGAAAAGTGCTGAGTCACCGCCTACCCCCGCCCAGTTTCCTTCCCGTACCCATGTGCTGAAGTGTGTCAACCCCCTCCCCCGAGTCTACATGCTGAAAAGTGTGTTGCTCTTCCCTTTAGAAGACTCGGTGCTGAAAAGTGCTGTCCCACCCCCCCCCACCCCCCCCCCCCCGAGTTTACATGCTGAAAAGTGTGTTGCTCTTCCCTTAGTTATTAGAAGACCTGTGCTGCAAAATTGCAGGCACGCATGTTTAGTTATTAGAAGACTTGTGCTGCAAAGTGCGAGCGTTAGTTAAGTTTATGTTTGTTTGTCTTCTTGTGCTGCAAAGTGCAAGTATTAGTGAAGTCAGTGCAAGGGTGCAACTTACTTTTGTAGGCAGTTGGTACTGAGCCTATGCAGGTAGCTAAGTTAGCTATGGTTTAGTGCGTAGGTTAGGCATAGTCATGTGTCAGTTTGGCTTGTTCTTGTGTTTACTGTATGTGTAATATGCGGTAGTGTAAATAAATAAAAAATGGTTTTCTTTATTTGGTTCGTCACTGTAATGGGAGTGAGAGTATGTACTGAGACGGAGTGTGGTCAGTGCGCGCGCCTGTGAGCGTGCCTCAGTGTTTTCGTCATGTCGGTACATGTGTACAACTTCTGTCTCCCCTTATCTTTTGTCTAGAGTCTGTTTTAAGTGGCATATGTGCATAGTGAAACGGCACACCTACCTCTGAGGAGCGGACAAGCAACCAAACACTAACACAGGTTTTTTTCTGGATACCAAGGTCGGTCGATTGTAGTGATTTTGAACACAACGCGAGGAACATTGAAATGCACACTACATGAAGAAGACTAGAGACAATTGTGTATTCCATTGTGAGTGTCTCTCTTTGGCAATCTCCAGCCTCCCCCTGAACCTAAAATGAAGAACGGGCCGCAGGTCCGGTTACAATAGATACCAAAATGTGACTTAGCAGGCAAAAGGTTAAAACGCCTACTTCACAGTTGCATAAACCATGATTATAACCCATAGACAAGTGAATGAGTCCTCAAATTAAATCTGTCAGATACCATAAATATATCAGTATTACATTAAGAAAATAGATAGATTCCCATACCTTATCAGTTTGACAAAGGTCTACAATACTGCTTCCTTCGCACAGTAAACAAATTCTGCAAGTGACACAACTAAACCTGTTACTGAATCATATATATAGTGAGCGCTGTGAGCTCAGAACTTCTAGAACCCACTAAACATGAAACGCATGTTTTTCTCTTGTTACACTTGCAACAAGACAACAAACTCTGAAACTGATAAAAGTCATTGACTACACATGGGACAGAACTCTGTCACATTACTACAGTAAAATACCAAACATTATGATTACCACATCGAAATTAACAAAATCCTTCCACTCCTTTTGAGGACAACGTTTATCATTAACTGGTACACTAATAGCCAAGACTACATCTAAATTATAATGAGGAAATCCAATCAAAACAGCATATTAAATTATCCAGACTCGATTCTTGACTAAATAATTATACATCTAATCAAACTCATATCAAGTTGATCAATTCAGAGCTCAGGAGCTGTGTGAAAGTCGAGGTGGCCGTCCTGGGCTCCCCGTCCCTAATAGTCCGTACGTTCTCTGTGGACGTAAAGCAACACTGAGCTTGAACACAGTGGAGAGAGACAGAGCTCAGGAGCTGTGTGAAAGTCGAGGTGGCCGTCCTGGGCTCCCGTCCGTAATAAACCTACGGTTTCTGTGGCCGTAAAGCAACACTTCAGCAACAAACAACAACAAGAAGTTTATGAATTTCATGTTTGTCCCTAATATGTCAGCCCGACATCTGAGGACATTAAGCCCCACATTATCATAAATTTCATACATAATGTTAGCATGACATCTGAAGATACTAGTTAAGCCCCCCAAAATGAACATTACACGCAGTCAGAATATCACTCTGCTACATGTAAATCCTCATCACTAATGATGATGATGATGTAGAGCTTAATGTCCTTGGATATCGGGTTGACATAATTATTAGGGACAAACTATGACCAATGCGTAAGCATGGTTCAATGTTGCTTTACGTCCACAGAAACCATAAGGCTCATTAGGACGGAAAGCCCAGGACGGCCACCTCGACTCTCACACAGCTCCTGAACTCTGATCATCACTAATGTAAACATGGTGCTTAACGTCCACAGAAACCACAAGGCTTATTAGGGACGGGGAGAATGGGGGAATGGGGGTATGGAGGTGGGGGAAGAGGGAGAGTATATACCTATCGCTACACTGTCACCACCAGAATGACTTGCATTAAGATGGGCAGCGATGAGAGCCATTTTAATGTTTCATTAATTGTGAGGACAAAGTCACAAGACAGTGTCCACAAACCACAACCTTTTTGAAGAGAAAGGAGAGCCGAAGCGGTATCGAACCGAGACCTTCCGCTTACCAGCCTACCGCCTTACCGCTAGGCCAAACCTGGCTCACGAATCATCACTAATGTAGGTAGGTAATGTTGCTTAAAGTAAAAGTCCAAGGTTTTTAAGTATGCAAAATGCACCTCTCAAACTCATAAATACTCATGGCTTGGCCAGTGTGGAGGTGAGCCGGTTTGGCCATAGCGGTAAGGCGTTAGGCT
>JABMCL010001910.1:45000-72500 GCA_018857735.1 Alviniconcha marisindica
GCGGCACGCGGCACGCACGCACACTTCAGTATGGCAAACAAGGCTCACCACCACCGCACACTGGCACGCACGCACGCGGCACACTCGCACACTTCAGTCTGGCAAACAATCCCCCCCCCCCCCCCCCCCCCCCCATACACACACAGAGATCAGTATAAGCCAGAACTGCCCCATCCGGCTTACTAAACTCAGTGACTGACTCAACGGCGTTAAACTGATTGGAAGCCGGAACACAATCATCAGATAAGCAGAATCTGCTCGCCACTCAATTCAAAAATTAATCTTCTGTAATTCCCCTTTTGCGAATGTCCGTTTTGCCTGTTTCGGTTTCGTCAACCAGATCAACAAACTTCAAATTAGCATTCTCGTCATGACTGACGGAGTTTCGGCCAGCCGCGACAACTGACTCAGCTCCCATGCTTGACAGTAGCAAATACCCCGTAGTTAACAAAAGCAGGAAAACGGTTCAATGGTTTGGGGGTGGTTGACATTCACTGATCCCGTATACTTTGACAGTAAAACAGGCTGCCTCTCAAATTCTCTACAAACAACTCTCAACTGAGTCAATTTCGAAACCAAAAGTGATAGTACACTTTCTACTTCTAAGGGAAGGGAGCGCACTCTATCGGGTTTTCCCGGTTCGACTCCAAGTACCAGCAATCTGCCGGAAAGTTGATTGTTTTTGAAAATGTGAGACCTGTTCATGATGATGAAAGTGTATACTTTTAGGCCATTACCATGTCAGTTTTGTGCTACCAACTTTTGAAACGATTGCTGCTGTTGCCTGCTGTTTCGACACTGAGTTATTCTGTGTGCCGAGTTGCTCCCGGCAGGTTGTGTTTCTCCAAAATGGCAGAAGCCGCGGGTCAGGTCAGTCAATAATTATAACCCGACTGCATAGCACAGTGACTGCGTATGTTGCTGTTGTCTCGGTCATTACTGACTTCAAGTGCCTTTCGCAGAGGCATGAAGCACACACACACACACACATACAATGATACACGCGCGCGCGCAGGCTTTGTCCATGAAATATTTGAACATGGATGGAGGTTGAGGTATCACAGATTCTGGTATATTTATCACTCTTCAGTAACAGTCATGCCGTTGTGAATACAAGTTTGTTCATGGACATTTTACGTGAAGTTATGTGTAGAATTTTTTTTATTGTTTAATTTTTTGCTGTTGTTTTTCTTTTGTTGTTATTCTTGTTTTTTTTGTTTGTTGTTTGTTTTTTGCATGGTAATCTCAGGGGATTATTAAAATGATTGTCCAGCTGCATGTATATATATATATATATATATATATATATATATATATATATATATATATATATTATCACATCTGGACTAGACAGATTTGACTTTTACTCTTTTCTGCATCTTCCCTCCCCCATACTGTTCTCCAGTCTAGCTAACAGGTTGCTAAGTTGACTGTAGCACTGAACAATAAGCACTGTGACTTTCCTGGTGGTGGAGGGGTTGGGGGCAGAAATTGGACCTTTGAGTTTGATTAGGCAGGGTTGTTGTTTCAGACGTTCGAGTTGGTGGAGGTTCATGGGGACCTGTTTACTTGTCCCCCAACGGATGGTCTGGTACACTGCGTCAGCAGAGACCTGCGCATGGGCAAAGGCATTGCTGTCCTGTTCAAGAAAAAGTTTGGTGGAGTGGATGAGCTGAAAAAACAAGGTAAGCAACACAAACAATGCAGTAATTACAATATATTACTTTTCATATCCTTAAAAAAAAAATGTGGTTGTCTGTCTGGCTTTGACAAACAACTTGATGAAACAAGTGAATAAAAAATAAGTAAATTATGCCCCCTGTATTGGGCAGTTCAGGCAGGGTTGTTAACTCCCTTGACTTTTGCCCAGCATCGCTTAAGACCCTTGGCTGCTTTTACTTCCGGTGCATACTTTCTTCACAGTGGAAGGTGGTGACAGTGCATTTGCAAATTTTACACTGCCAACTATAAAGACATTTTTGGATACCCGTAGTCAGAATGTGTCTGGCAACAAGCAATAACTTGTTGCTCGTGCTATAGGATGCCCCAAAACGCATTTGTTCCGCGAACTTGCAATCTTCTGGGCAGCCAAAAAATGATGCAAAGACACTTTTTTTTCCACCCTCCGTCCCCTTTCCCCGGTAATTTTTGCAACTGCAACAGTGATGGCATTTGTACTGCTTCACAGTTCTAGGTTCAGCTTCCATTGTTATACACAGCATGAAGCAACGCCTACTCAGAAATCAGCCCTGGAAGTGACCCTGCGACTTCTTGCACAAAAGATTACAAAGGGCATTCACTCATGCAAACCAGCTTAAATTTTTTTTTTTTTTCTAACTGCTAATCAGTTAATGTACTAGTTTCATGCACAGTGCCTCTCACATTTACTGCAGGTGACACTGTGAGTTTACAGAACGTTACAATCAGTTATATATATTTTTTGCAGTTAATTGTCACTAGTTCTTTGCCACAGTTTCTTTTCATTATTTAAATGCAGTCACATGCATAACTTTAGCAGAACTAACAACAGTATATATATATATATTTTTTGCATTAATTGATACTAGTTCTTTGCAACAGTTTAACTTTATTTATTTGAAAATAAAAACAATCAGAGTATTTGCTCTTTAAGAATCCTAGCCCTTATGCAACACTGTGGTGTGTTACACTTTGCTCCACAGCACTGGTTGGGCAAGATTAATTTCTGATCTACATTATTCTTTATTGAATTTGGCGTGAAATGCTACATGTTACTGTGTTTTATTGATCATCTGACCTCGGCTTTGCAGGTAAACGTGTAGGAGACGTAGCGGTGCTGCAGCGAAATGGGCGCTTTATCTACTACCTCATCACAAAGGAACGTTTCTCCAATAAACCAACTTACGACACCCTGCGCTCATCACTGAAGGCCATGAAAGCCCACTGCCAGAAAAACAAAGTGGTGAGACTGTCCATGCCAAGGATCGGCTGTGGTCTAGACAAGCTGGACTGGCTCAAGGTTTCAGAGTTGATCGCACAGGTCTTTTCCGATTCTGCCATGACAATCACGGTCTACACCATCTGATGCAAGACCTGCTGTGTGATGAAAAGTGGGTGTGCCTAATAATCAGTTTAGAAAATGAGGTGCAGAATATCTGCAACCGAGGCATGAAAAGTCATGGTCAGACCTTCTTTAAGTAAAGGATGTCAAGGATGAAAGTTGACAGGCTTTTTAACAATCCAGAAATTGTCCTGGGCTCCAGGGAGCTGTACTGGCTGTGGAAGGCTAGCACACTTCAGAGATTGCCACCTGAGCAAAGCACTCAAGTCATCAACTGATCAAGAAAGAAAAAGGTTTTGAATTTCAGTGGGTAAATTAGCATGGTTTCCTGTAAGAGTCAACTGCTGTTTGGCCGCTTTGAAACTAAGGTGTTAGTGATTCAGGCAGCCTGTCTTCACCTTTGGCTTTAGAAGCAAGACCTGACTCAAGAATAGAGAGGGTTAGTACACGGATGGTAGTAGTAGTGGTGGTGGTAGTGGTGCAACCTGACTGTCTACCTACGCTTGTGCATGTGTCTCAAGCGTAGCATAGCCAAAGTCGCACAGATCGCTTCCTAAACACCTGCCCCTTCACACAGAAGAGTAACTTGAGAAGGTTCATCCAGTGACAAACTTTACAAATTAGTCTTTTGCGGCATCACTGGTCAGGTAGTTGTTATGCTCATAAAACTGACAACAAAAATGCACTCAACGGCAGTTGGTTATTTCAGTCAGTTGCACCGCTACAGTCCACCATTTTGATTTCGGATTAAATCAATATGGTTGCATCGTAAAGCTAAAACAGCAATAAAATCAACAAAAGCAACCCAAATTAATCTCATACAAGCATATGATGCTAATCTATAAAAAAAAAGTATACATTTAATTTTTACATAGCAAAATAAAGTAGAAATGGTCCCTACAAATCCAGTGGTAAAAACGCAGCAATAGATGAAAAACTTGAGCCACGTGGTAAACAATCTTCGTAACATCTGACCTGTGACCCGCACACAAATCACTGACGTCACAAGAGAAAATGGTTCCTTAACCACTACCACCCGTGTACTAACCCTCTCTAATGTGTCTGCCTTTTATGGTACTGCTCTCAGCTGGCAGCAGACCCTTTATCCAGCACTACAACCCAAGCCCAGAGAGCGCAGGTACCATCAACATGGAAATAGAAGTTTCCTCTGAGAATCCAGCGCTGTCAAAGATTCTCGTTTTTTCTTCTCCTCAAAACCTGGAGTATGTTAGAATGGGTGGCTTTACATACATCACATACTGCCAGGTACTCTTGTCTCATTTTTTCCAAATCTTCTTCAAAATTTGAAGCGACGTGTATGTGTGGTGGATGTTGCCAGACCACTAAACACAATTTAATACAACCTTCACAGTTGATTGGGTGGTAAGTATCAAGTATCAGACTGTGAACCCAATTTGCCATCCTTTATTTATATGTGTGTGTGTGTGTGTGTGTGTGTGTGTGTGTGTACTGTATAAAAATGAGGTTGAGGGTGGTTTTCTGTATAGTTCATCATTTATGGTGTTCTTCATTTGCAGTCTTGCTCCACTGGCTATGGGCTGGTACAGTTGTGTGATTTCATTGGCAATCTGTTATTCTTTACCCGTTATATGGCATATAATGGGCAAAGAATAACAGACTGCCAATGAAATCACATTTATAATTTACAATATGCACTTGCTCCTGTATTCTTTGCATTTTATAATCATTTCAGTATACACCCAATGCACATTGGTTGCTGTAATGTGCCAGCTAAGTTGAAAGTCTTATTTGAAAGTCTTCGTTAAATGTGAAATTTTGTTATTAACAAAGATCTGAAACAAATTTGTCAGATAAATCAATAATCATTTCGGCATACTGATGATTAACATTTATTGTTCTACTTGTATGTGACGTGTGAACCGAGTCAAGGGCCTTTTGATGCAAGTCTTTGTTAAATGTATGAATATTTGCTTTTTATGAGAAACATATAAAACAAGGTTGTTACATAAATCTTTCTTTTTTCCTTTGTGTGCCATAATTGTTTGTCCTTTGCCTTTACAAAGAAAGAGATACAGAAAATTAGCACTTTGTTTTTTCTTATAATTTGTTTGCATCACCATGGTGTGTGTTAGCATTATGGTTTGGTAAATGCCTAACGGTAGCAGTTTCTAATCTGTTCATATCATACTTCTACTTAGCATACTTGGTAAAGGTCCAACAGTGGCCGTTTCTGATCTGTTCATATCATACTTCTACTTAGCATACTTGGTAAAGGTCCAACAGTGGCAGTTTCTAATCTGTTCATATCATACTTCTACTTAGCATACTTGGTAAAGGTCCAACAGTGGCCGTTTCTGATCTGTTCATATCATACTTCTACTTAGCATACTTGGTAAAGGTCCAACAGGGGCAGTTTCTAATCTGTTCATATCATACTTCTACTTAGCATACTTGGTAAAGGTCCAACAGTGGCCGTTTCTGATCTGTTCACATCATACTGCTGCACCGTATCCAACACAGTAGGGTGCAGATTATATGTGTGTCCATGATGCAACAGCATGCACATTGTGTCTAATTGTTTTTTTTGTTTTTTTTGTTTGTTTGTTTTTAAATAAAGTCAAAATGTCCTGTGTGCAAAGTTCTAGCAAAGCTTTTTTTTCTTTCTGAGAGCAGGTAAATCTTGTTTTACTTATATTACTTTTAGCTATACACTTGGACGGAAAGGCAGACATTTGCAGTTTTGGTGCAGCACTGGAAAATACCAGCTCCAAAAGATTTTGTCATTTCTTTTGGTTAACACCAAGCGCTGAGACCTGGAAATGAGCCCCACCCCCAAGACAGAAAGTTTTGTTGATATGCAGGTCTGACTTTCAGGCCATTTATTAAGTCACACAACAGAGACCCCCACTTTCACTCAAAATGAGCAGCCTGAGAAAATCACTCCGTTTATAAATTTAGTACTTAAAGGACAAGTCCAAGGTTAGGGGTGATTTTTGACACGATTTCCGTTAAAGCTCGCTGAGAACAATGATGTAGGTGAAACTGTGATCTGAGGGTTATAAATGCACAAAAAAAAGGCATTTTCTGTCGTACTGAAAGCGTCACCATGATGCCCAAATCACATGACCATATGCCTACTACGTCACTCTGGGGAGTCTCTGCAAAATGGCCAAATCGAGCTCCAAAGATGAAACTGATACTTTGCCCGAGAGACCTACAAGGATATAGCCGTATTAGTTTGAGCCTGTCGGGCAGGTTTTTGAAAGAGTACCGGAACATCGTGTCAGCAAACCCCATGCGGTATTCCATGGAGTTTGCGAGATCTCACTCACTGAAGTGCTCGCTACACAAATGGGCGGATGCGGCGCAGCAAGAAAGTCAGCTCGTTTGAATTGTATAAATTTAATCCACTTTCACCTCACTGTGGGTCAATTGCGTGGGAGCTCGTGCATTGTTATACCTGGGGTTGTCTGCAAATTGTTACAGTTCGTGGCAACACAGTAGGCCGGCATAGTTAACTTTTTTGTTGACCACACGCATACACAGTTTACTGAAGAATCTAAGATGGCAACCACACTGACTCCCCAGACTGACGTCACTTCCGGGAAAGTCTACAGAAAATAAAATTGATTAAAAACCCAATTAAACATTTTTTTATTTTTTTTATTTCATTAAATCTGAAACTAGTGACTCATTTGTCAATCATTTCGATGGTCATTTTGCATACTTAAAAACCTTGGATTTTTACTTTAAGCAGTTTCCTTGACATTAGATCTGCAGAGCTCAGGAGCTGTGTGAAAGTCAAGGTGGACGTCCTGGGCTCCCATCCCTAATAAATCTACGGTTTCTGTGGATGTAAAGCAACACATTAGATCTGCCATATTGATTCAGGGAAAGCCACCTGGAAATGTTTTAAAATGGTCTTTTTATCTTTTAAGGTACACTGTAGGTATAGTGCCAAAAGCACACCTTCAAGACAGAACTTAAAAGCACACACCCACACTACAAAATATTCTCTTTAAAATTAAAGCCAGGTGCAGATCTAGACATGTGCTTTGCCTACACCAGGGATTTTCTTCCCTTAAAAATGTGTACCTTTTCAAATCATTCAGTTTCACCTTCTTTTCAAATCCTCAGCTATAAGTTAAGGTGCATTCTCTACTGGGTCTGGGATGAGCAAATTACAATTACTTGTGATCAAGTAAATTTTGTCTGGACCTTTTAGAAAATGTTCTTCAAATACTTCTCTAGGTGCTTGCTGTAAATGGTTTTTGATCAGTTTGAATAATTGAAATGAGTGATGTGTAAATAATGATTTTTATTATTATTTTGACTTAGTTGCATTTGCAATTGCAGTTGACTATAATTATGGTCTTGAATACCAGAGATTTGACAACTTTTGTTTTTTTGTTTTTTGCTTTGTATGAACCATCATTAAATATCAGGACTCAGAATGGCCTATATCAGCAAGTTGAAGTGCTTGTTTGTTATTACGATTTGTTTTTTTGCTGACTAGTTTGTTAGAGACAGGTGCGAAAGGAAGCACACACAACTTTTGCACAAACTGAAACAAAACACAATTCATATTACAACATTTTACTTTAAAACCAGACAAACCATACTCAACTTGAATTCACATGAACACACTCAATGAATGCTGCAAGAGTTCGAACCATGGAAATGAATGATACAATGTCAATGGTTGTGATCAAACTGAATGCATAATACTAATGAGCCTTACAAGTGTGAAAAGAAGACCACCATCCTGTTCAGATACAAAAAAATTGCAGTTTGCACCTTTCCATATTCCTCCTGAGTGACACCTGTGCTGAGACATATAAAACTAAAACTGATGCATTCCCTTGGTTCAGACTCCGCCTGCACTACTTTCTATGGAATATTTACGAGTATAAACATCTACAGTTCTTTGCTCGTCCTTCAGTGAAAACACAGCCACAAGAGTTGAAAAACAAAACTGATGATGACTGACAACAGCAACTGAATAAAAATAAGACCCCCCCCCCCCCCCCCCCCGAAACACTATTTCATTCCTGCGGGACTTGAACTTGCTGGATAAGTGTGATGTTGTCTCCCTTGAGCATTATCCTCCCTGAAACACATCAATGAAACCATAAATTACGGAAAACAAAATACAACCAAGTGGAAAGAACAAAGAAGGGGGAAAAGGGAGAAAAATACAAACAAAATCAATCTGTGTACATAATAATAATATGATTCAAACACTGCAACGCCAGATCAGGAACGGAAGCAAAACTCCAGACATTGGTTATGACATATCCTTCCTCCAAGTCCTAACACTGACTGCTATAATTGGTACTGCCATAGGTCTCCCAAAAATGGCAGCTGACATTTTGTTGTTGAGCTAGACAAACACTAAATACCAGCACAAATAAAATCAAAACTGTTCAAACTGAGAGTGAGACAGCACTAATTTTTTACCCTGGGCACAAGCACCTGATCTGGATCTGGATTCATACATGTTACGGGTGTTCTTGGAGGCTATGCTGCTTCCACAGGCACAGTCTTAGGACCCAAACCTTTCTCAAATTTTATGGAAGACACAGACAGCACAAGACTTTCAGGGGCAACTTTGATGGACATTTTTGAGTGCAAGACTGTAAGGGATGATTTTAACTTTAGGGAGTGTCCTTTCAGTTGCATGACCAATTACAGCGGAGTTTGAGGAAAGGTGCTGGAAAGCGAGGCCTGGAATGTGGAATGGAAGCACACATACAGTTAACCACCATACAGCAAGCACAATTATACCACATTATTTACATAGTACAAAAAAACTGCTTTATGCTGAAATCCCCTTTCATTCCATTTTTCGTTGTAATATGCTAAATATGATATAGAGACAAAACATTTGTGTGTCTAGTCTGGCCTTTCACATCTAAACAGCAGCGTTAGAATGGTGCTGACCAGTGCTGTACATCAAGCGCAGACTCCTCCAAATCAACACTGGTCAGGGTCCTAGCTCAAAATGCTTCCACCTCCTCAAACTTCAACCACAACTCATTAATTTAAATCCAGCTTAGGATCTTGGGCTGTGGACAGAAATATGTGAAGCCTGTTCCAAACTGATGAATAGTAAATACACATACCCAGTGTTTTCCTGTTTTGTGTCTTCATGTGGACTTCCTCTGCATCATCCAGCACCAGGTTCATGTACTCATCAAATCCCTAAAGACACACCCAAAACATGAACAGACATGCAATTACGCAGTTCAGACATTATGCAAATATCCCTCAGTTACACTGAGAAGACTGATAGTTCCATGACTATGAACATGACCACTCTTGTATCTTCTCCAGTGTTCACAGATTCTGTACAAATAAAACGCCTGTAACCAGGTAAGAGTTTAAAAACAGCAGTACTAGAATCTCAAACATTGTCAGATGTTGTAATGAGGTTAGTTCCACAGTTCCACAGCATTTTTGCATTGTGGTTTCACTGCATAAAGCCTATAATGGCTTGGCCAAGGCAGGTACAAATAAATACTTTGAGAGACTGCATTAAGACTGGACTCCAGTTCCCAATGTCCCATGCATGCTCATGGTGAAAACTAAATGTGAAAACAATTGCCAAAGTAAACATGGTGCTTAACGTCCACAGAAACCGTACGGCTTATTAGGGATGGGACAATTGCCAATTTCATTGCCAAGTTTTTATAGTTTAGCTGGACCAATCCCACGCAATGAACACTGCACAATGTTTGTATTTTGCTCCCCACACTGCCAGCCAAGATTTAACAGTACATCACTGACAGCATGCTACTTGCGAGTTATAATAATTTTGCTAACCACAAGCTCATAAAAACACATTCACAGCAAAAGCATAAAAAAAACAGTCTGCTACTGGTTACCTTATTCTTATTATAACAATCTTGGCAACAGAACATGGCACTTCCTCATCTTCTGAGCCTGTGAATTACTAAACTAATGGTAAACACATTACTGTACAAACATTGCACTTGCAGACATCAACTCTCATCTTACAGTACTAACTTACACTACAGTATTAGTAATGACCAACATATAAATACATACATGATAGCCCCCCCCCCCCCCCCCCCCCCCCCCCCCATGCAAAAAAGTATCTTACCACTATACAGCCCTCAATGCGTGTGTTGATCTGTTCATACAACCACACTTGAATTCTTGACCTCTGCAAACAAAAAGACAAAGGTTCTGCAGGGTTACAATACATGGGGAGGGAGAAAAAGAACAGTGAGTTAAGAGGAGAAAATGTTCAGTCAACTCCCATTCAAAACGACAAAAACCATAATAATTATTCACTATCTCCAGACTCTCTCCAAAGTAACCAACACAAGCACAAGTCAGTGGAGATCATCATCAATGTTATTAACTGACTGTTATTTTGGCTGATTATCATTACCAGTCATTCCACATAAAGTGACGCAGCATTTGGAGTTTAAACTTTCAAGGTAATAAATAAGTTTTGGAACCCAAAATTAAAGAACATCCCTAACTTATCTGGTAGTGTTCACAAGTTTTTATCTCTCTAAAATATAATAATAATAATTCTTATAAAGCACTGTTCTCTATTACTCTAACCAGAGTTAAACTCATTGTGCTGTACAAACATCTAACAAAATCCACATTAACATAAATTTCATACAAACAGAACCTTAAATATTGTAGTCTACCATTATCAACTATCAAACAATAACCATGTCATACACACACACACATACCAATATATATAATTATAATAGCAAGACAGACCTCTGTTTTAAACTTTGTAATAACTGGATGACAACTTTTTCAGTTTCTGATACAAATTACAGTTTACAACAGTTACACTTACAGCTGCAGCAAAAAGACAAAAACATGCACACAAATTGTTGTTTTTAAGAATTGTATGTTCTAAAAAAAATATTTCCAGTAATATATTACCAGCAATAACTAATAGTATTACTATTGTTATTATGTTATTTTTTCTAATTTATTATTGTTAATAATATTAATAATTAAATATTGTTATAGTTTGCAAATATTTATACTTACATTCTGCAAATATCTGAAGATCAAGTTCTGATTGAAAGTCAAGGAAAAATGTTATTTACTGTATTAAAACAATATCATAATTAGCATACTATAACTATTAAATATTTAATTATATAATGATATATATATATATATATATATATATATATATATATATATATATATATATATATATATATATTCAACATCAAGATGATCACCAACCAAACTGTTTTTATCAATCATTACTATATTATTTTTAATATCTATTAATAAGCTGAAAATCATACTCCTAGACATAACTAATAGTAATACTGTGACATGATGGTAAGCAGGTAAGGTTCAATGATAACATTAATGATTTCATGGTATGGTTCACTGACACTATTATGATGGTAAGGTTCAATCACAATGTTCCAGTTCCAAGCCTATTATTTTAAGGACTTCGGTGCACTACCACAACCCCCCTCCACTCCCACCCCCTTTTTGTCGTTGCATGTGTGTGTGTTGTTGTTGTTGGTGTTGTTTGCTTTTTGTTGTTATTCTTGCAAATTCACACTAACTTACTAACAGTTAACAATAACAGTTAGCAATGGACATTGGAGAAGAGGCAGAATTATATAACCAGGGCAGCACTGACTTTGAGCGATTTGTGTCAGCTGACAGTGACACACAGCACTGAGACTTCAACATTACAATTTACCTTAGCGACCAGTACAATATTTTTTTATTTTTTTTTAAATGAATGCAGCAGAACACTAGAATTATCAGAGAGGTGTGCAGGACCATGGTTGAGGTGACACTTCACAAGTAGTGCTGAGTGACAGGGGAGTCACCACTGAGGCATAAATTTAAACTGGTGTTCAGACATATTTTGCGAACAGTAACACAGCAATGTGGCTGCATAAAGCAGTGAAATATTTATGTAAATATGTATGACGAGGTGATGGAAAAAAATGGCATTGTACAACATGATGTAAGTTGTAATGCATTATGTCCAGCCTCCAGGCCTAATTTGAATTAAAAATATAATATTAATAAGCTAACTATATTAATTGCAATGATGACTGAAACTAATGAAAGCAAAACTTAAGAAAACAATAAACAAAACCATTCAGAGAAAATGGGTCACAACTTTGTCACACACACATGCAACAACAACAGAAAAGAAAAAACAACAACAGAAACTGAGATAGTGACGAAGGTCAGTTCTGATAGGTCATAAAAGTGTGTGCCAGTGGCTCTAACTCTAAGATGGAGTATTGGACTGTTCCCCTGCCTGCCTGGGGAATGGAATGCAAAAATCTAGCTATCCTTTCACACCCAAAAATGTGTTGTTTCAGGGTGTGTGTGTGTGTGTGTGTGTGTGTGTGTGTGTGTGTGTGTGTATGTCACTATGTGTGTGTGTGTGAGTCGAGGATTTGCCCATAATTATGCGATTCCCTGAGTAGATACAAAACTACTGAAACTAGAAATCAGACTGACCTGTAATAGCTAACACTAAAACGGTATCAATGCATAACTATATTTATGCATCTCACAGAACTGTTACCACATAATGACAAACGACTGTCATTTTGTCAACAAAACTGAAGTGAAACTTGAAAGACGCCTGCAGACAAAAACAGCACCCGGCTAAGTTTACAAGATAACAATGACGACACTTAAATACACTGTCACTGGGACGACACCAAATATAATAGGCATAAAGGATACAATAGGCTGCACCATCACTTTCTGTACTTTCTGGCCTGTTCCTTTGTACGCCATTTTGTATGTTTTCAAGACGAACACAAGAGTTCTTAGTTGACTGGCGTATTTGCTTGGTTCACGTTGTTCGAACGCGCCGGAAAATGGCGTGCAGGAAGTAGATCCAAAAATCAGAACGGAGACGAAACATTTGAGATTAAGCCTATTAAAAATGTATGTCACTATTCTTTTTCACTAAAGTCACAAAACGTAATATCAGTCAATAACTCCTCGAACAACTGTGTCTTTTTTAAAGCTACTTTTTGTAGTTAGTTCTTTGTGGTAACACAGGTGATTTTATGAGAAAATGTTCGGTATGTCACTATAATTTTACATTATTACTTTATCACTTTTCAGTGGTCAAAGACAGCATATGTTTCCGCTAAGTAGTCAGTTGTTCGATAATCGGGTATGTTGGCGTAGAGCTATGCATATTATGAAGAAAGGATTTGGGATGGGGGGGGGGGGGGGGGGGAATGTTCCGAACTGTGAAGAAATTCGGTAATGAGAGATATCAATTTACCGGAACACTGGCAAGCCAAGACGGCAACGCATAGTTTCCTTTCGTTTACAAATGGCCGTTCTTTCCGGCTCTGACCTGTGGGCAAGTGCTTCTTGTTTTGTTATTCTTTCCTTCTGTGTACAGTTATTTCCTTTATTTATGCCTGATGATAAGGAGTGAACATAACGTAGTAGATTTTGTGTAAAGAAGAAGTTTAATGCACGGCCGATGAGTAGATTGCCCGGCATAACGTTCAAGTGTATGGCCAGAAGCTGAATCGATTAGCCGTCAAGCTTGGTCATGATTTTTATTTTTTATTTTTAAGAATATAATTAGATTTTCACAAAGGATCGGTCCGAAGCCACATGCTGTAGGGGAGTGCACAGTTAATTTAATGTCCTAAGTCAAAGCTTTTTGCTGGTACTTAAAGTGCAAAACCACATGAACATACGTGCGCGTCAGTGTATACGTGTGCGTGCGCGCGCGCGCGTGTGTGAGTGTGTGTGTGTGTGTGTGTGTGTGTGTGTGTGTGTGTGTGTGTGTGTGTGTGTGTGTTTCAACCTTCGTTCTGAATTATTTTTGTCATCTTTCTCAGGGCTAGTTGCATGTGGAGCTCCTAGTAAAGTCTTACACAGTGTCAGAACCAACTCTAGCATTACTGGCTGTGTTACTGTCAGTGTCACAACATATGTTTTCTGTTTTGTTTTGTTTGCTGTTTTGAAAAAAGAAAAAAGAAAGGTAAATCAAATTCCATGGGGCTATGTGGCTTGTTAATGTAATGTTACTGTGTGTAATCATAAATGTATATATCATATAGTACTTAATGCTGTTTTACTCATCTCTCACTGTCTATTTTATGCTGACCAGGGGAAAAACGGAGCAAGAGTGGAATAAGTAAAACAATGTGGCTGTGTTTGTGTTGAGAAGGTCACTGTTTTAAATAGCCATAGTGCTATAGCATTGACATTTTACAAATGAGTCATAACTGATTCTGGATCCATTCAAGTATTCTATATGAATCATTGAATGATGACAAATGAAGTTCCAAACATGTTTATTTGATAATGTGTCATTGACCAACTAAGTAAAGCATCATGTATAAATATAATTCTCAATGATTATTATATAACAGAAGCTAAAAATCAAAATCAAAATCTGATCAGCCAATAAGGTGCAAGTTAGTTTAGTAGTTATCCAAAAATGTGTTCCAATGAAAACTCTGAATTCTGTGTATAACTGTAAGATTTCTATTGATTCATTGCAGATCTGAAATACATTTTACATTTGACTCAACTTTTTATATTATGTAATATGTTTTGCATGCACTGGATTCCTGCAAAAAGTAACCTGCAAAGTGTTCTGCTTAATTTTTCAACAGGAAATGTTCCAATCCATAATGTTTTAGCTACACCTCTGAGGTGTTCACAGAAGACCTCTCTATAATTAACAATAAATTAGGTCTTCAAATGTGCACATTCAATTTTTTTAAATAATAATAATAATAAAACAAGTGTAAAACATTTTTAAAGATGAAAAAATAAGCAAAGCAAAACTGAGTTATGAGGTTTTAATGGGCCACTGGTCAGCAGTATATTAATATCAAACTATCATGTACACTATCAGCATCAGACAACAAATGCACATGTATTTAGCTCATGGATAATTGAGACCACCAGTTTTGTTTTATATGTTTATTTATTTGTGTTTATTTCAGAAATACTGCCGTTTAGCCTAAGGTTTACCACAGTCTTTTACAAACCATGGACTTCGGCGTGAGAGGCACCCCTACTCCTCGGGCTCATCAGCGGCAGATTCCCGGCAGTGCACGGCGACCACACAGTGCTCGGCAAAACAGAAACCCCATAACAGTCAGTGAAGGCTTTGATCACTCTGTTTACTGATGAGAACAGTATGCAAACAATACAAAATAATTGTTTGTCTACCTCGTGTGCAGTGCATGGTAAAAGGGAAGTGACTATAATCATGTGGAATAAATATTTGTCATGGTGGAAGCCTTTGAGTACATTTTTGTGACAGTCACTTGCCCTGTCTGCTTACTAAAGTAAATTGCTGATTCAGTGTGTGTGTGTGTGTGTGTGTGTGTGTGTGTGTGTGTGGTGTGTGTGTGTGTGTGCATCCATGTGTTGTGTGGGGGTGGTGTGTGTATGTGTGTGTGTGTGTATGTGGTGTGTGTGTGTTTGTGTCTGTGTGTTTTCAGGGAGAAGAGTATGATTATCAAACTGGTCCAGCGGTGGTTCCCAATGCCAACAAGCCGAACAACCATAGCTCAAGTTCTGCTTCACAAAACAAACCACAAAAGTAAGTCAAATGAATCTGAAGCAAAACCAGGTTCATTCTGTCTCAGCAGGTTCTTGCATGTTGCAAGTCATGAATAGGACATTGGTAGGGTGGAATACAATACATGTGGGAAGTGGGGCTGGTGGTAGGGGTGGAATGGGATTGAGAAACTGAAATTGTAACCCATTCATTCATGGTAGGCATAGACGCCAGTGAATGTGGGAAGGCCATGCCCCCCCCCCAAAGGAATACAAAATTGTTTGACATGTTTCCACAGTGTAAGTTTTATAACCCATCAGAAGAGGAAGCAGAAGACAACAATAATAACAGCATTGTGATGATGATGATGATGGTATTGATGATTGCGACTGTTGCTGCTGCTGCTGTTACTATTAATGTTATCTCTGTTTTAGTGTACCGTCTCTCAACCTGAAATATCTGCGTGAAGCTGAGGAACCAACAGGGGCGATCAACATTTCTCTGCGAGATTACAAACTGGACTCGCCTAGCACAGCTTCCACAGTCAGGTGAGAATTAGTACTAATAATACAGGTTATTTTTCCAGCACAAATCCTTAAAATCTCTTAAACACCGTACAGTAAATTTTATAAAGGGAATAGAGAAAGGGGGAACAGTATACAGAAATTAAACAATGGCTGGCTGCATAAATATGGAAAAATGAGGCATTAAACCCATCACTTAACCTCCCCAAGTTCCCCCATGTCTTGCTTGCATGCACACGTTTGCACACACACTACACATGCATGCATACACACACACACACACTGCACATGCGTGTATGCACACACACACACACACACACACACACACACACACACACACACACACACACACATACACACATGTACACTTTGCACTTGTGCACATGCACACACATGTGCATGCATGCACACATGCGCACAAAGACACACATACGTATTTTCCATAATTCTAGCCTGATGACAGTAAAGCAAAAACAAAACAAAACTTATTTTTAAGCCATGCAAAGCTATCAAAGCTTCTGTTATTCATTTGATTAACGACCGCAACTATGAAGCTGTTTTTAAATTTGTGTTTTCAGCTGGGGCACAGGGCGCTCAGGACTGGCTTCCAGGCAAGACATTCAACAACAGGTGTGTACAGGATTAAACAGAATGCATTTTGTATTTTGTACATCTCACTTTCATGAATGTTTCTCTTGAGAAGTGTGGGTAATTTGTCTTTGGGGGAGGGTGGGGGTGGGGGGATGCTGGCTGACTCCTCTTGCTGATAAATCCACGTAACTCTTCTTGTTGTTGGTACGGGAGTATTGATATTAACTTGCTGACATGGCGTTGCCCCATTCATGCTTTACCAAAATAGATGGTTTCAGAAATTGTAATGTTCTGAAAAACAAATAATAATACTAAAGAGGATTTCTAGAGCACCCATCTACCACACAAGGTGGGAGTGCAGGGCAGTTTACAATAACACTAAAACACACACAAACATACACACACACACACATGCACGCGCACACACACACACACACACACACACACATGCACGCGCACACACACATGCACACACACATACATACGCACACACTCACACACTCACACACACACACATACACACACACACACACACACACACACACACACACACACACACACACACACACACTGGTAGCTTTTCCTGAGTGTGTAGATCCATACTGTCTTGAACTGAACTGGCCTATGACACACTGAAGTTACTGACTGAGTTGCTCACCATGGGCACATCCTTTTCAGTCCAAGAGCACCTGTGCACGGGCAGGTGATGTGCCAGCACTCTCTCTGGGTGCCAAGCCGCCGTCAGCAAGGAAAATACCAAAACAGGTAAGATGTTCTGCTCTCACAAACTATTAAGAGGCATAAATTCCACAACTTGATGCAAATAACTTCACACATGCTTAAATATTTTGATGAAACTTTGATATTTCTTTCAGCAACCATCACAGATGTTGTTCTGTGGCAGTGTGCTTTGGTATTTGATTCCACAAGCTTGAGGGATGTTGCTCTGTGGCAGTGTGCTTTGGTATTTGATTCCACAAGCTTGAAGGATGTTGCTCTGTGACAGTGTGCTCTCGTATTTGATTCCACAAGCTTGAAGGATGTTGCTCTGTGACAGTGTGCTTTGGTATTTGATAGCTTGAGGGATGTTGCTCTGTGACAGTGTGCTCTGGTATTTGATTCCACAAGCTTGAGGGATGTTGCTCTGTGGCAGTGTGCTTTGGTATTTGATTCCACAATTTTGAGGAATTTTGCTCTGTGACAGTGTGCTTTGGTATTTGATTCCACAAGCTTGAAGGATGTTGCTCTGTGACAGTGTGCTCTGGTATTTGATTCCACAAGCTTTAGGGATGTTGCTCTGTGCCAGTGTGCTTTGGTATTTGATAGCTTGAAGGATGTTGCTCTGTGGCAGTGTGCTCTGGTATTTGATTCCACAATTTTGAGGGATGTTGCTCTGTGACAGTGTGCTTTGGTATTTGATTCCACAATTTTGAGGGATGTTGCTCTGTGGCAGTGTGCTTTGGTATTTGATTCCACAAGCTTGAAGGATGTTGCTCTGTGGCAGCATTCATGGGCAGCACTGAGGGATCTTACTGGCATCTCCCTTCTTCCACCTTTACGTTGTTGAAGCTCTTTCGGGTCGAGCTGGATCATTCCAAGACCACAGGTTTGAGCTGGACTGGCTTCATGTCACACCATTTCAGGTTCTCTTTCCAGTTTCAGGTGGTCCTTGGAGCACTTGCTTTGGTGGCTTTGGCTTCGTTTTCTGGACACCGGCTCTTCATAAAGGAGTTGGCACAGGAAGAGTGATGTCATCGGATTCCACGTGTGAGATTGGTAGTGGTTCAAGCAGTCAGAGATGCAGATACCCAGATTAAAATTGGACTTTGGGAAGACCGGCATCATTACATTCAGTGTGTGAGACCAGCAGTGGGTCAAGCAGTCATGAGATGCAGATACCCAGATTAAAACTGGACTTTCCAGGCTTCAAAACTGTGATAATACTCATGTGCTGTTTGTTTATATAGCGATGTTCATGTGTTTCTGGTGTGGTTTCTCTCCAGCCCACAGCCTGGGACAAAAAACCAGTGCCAGACGAAGCTGGTGTTTCAAAACTGTGATAATACTCTTGTGTGCTGTTTGGTCGCACAGCAGCGTTCATGTGTTTTTGTTTTTTTCCTTCTCTCCAGCCCACAGCATGGGACTAAGTACCAGTGCCAGACAAAGCTGGTGCTTCAAAACTGTGATAATACTCATGTGTGCTGTTTGGTCGCACAGCGGCATTCATGTGTTTTGGGTTGTGTTTTTTCTCTCCAGCCCACAGCATGGGACTAAGTACCAGTGCCAGACGAAGCCAGTGCTTCAAAACTGTGATAATACTCTTGTGTGCTGTTTGGTTGCATAGCGGTGTTCATGTGTTTTGGTTTGGTTTTACCTCCAGCCCACAGCATGGGACAAGGCACCAGTGCCAGAGGACTTGCCTGTCCCTTCAGCACGCCACCAGCAGATGTACAAGCAGTACTCAGAGGAGATGAAGCAAGCCTACCGCACACACGCTGATCCTTCCAAAGTCTCAGAGGTATGGTTAGATCTTCCACAGCTTTTTTATCTCTCCTTTTTCTCTGTGAGTGTGACCCCATTTGACTTTACTTGTATTTCTTTTAACCCCTGAAGTGGCTTGCAGCTTTCTGAATGGCAGGGGTCACTGCATATCCTTGTATTGATGCATATGTGTTGCTACAACTATTACTACTACTGCTGCTGTAACTGAAACAAAAAGCTTGTGAAGCTCAATCAGTCTGCTCAAGAGCAGAGAATAATGCTGTATCAGAGCAGTCAGTAGTAATAATAGAACACTGATGCTTGGTGTTGTTTACTTTTGTTATGTCAGTAATAATGACAGTGCGCTGATGCTT
Source organism: Alviniconcha marisindica (assembly GCA_018857735.1). Taxonomy (NCBI): domain Eukaryota; kingdom Metazoa; phylum Mollusca; class Gastropoda; family Provannidae; genus Alviniconcha; species Alviniconcha marisindica. The sequence continues at coordinate 64,552 of JABMCL010001910.1, forward strand.
GGTGTTGCTTACCTTTCTTATGTCAATAATAATGACAGTGCCCTGACACTTGGTGTTGTTGACGCTTGGTGTTGCTTACCTTTGTTATGTCAATAATAATGACAGTGCACTGACATTTGGTGTTGCTTACCTTTGTTATGTCAATAATAATGACAGTGCACTGACACTTGGTGTTGCTTACCTTTGTTATGTCAATAATAATGACAGTGCACTCATGGTTGGTGTTGTTTACTTTTGTTATGTCAATAATAATGATAGTACAATGACACTTGGTGTTGTTTACTTTTGTTATGTCAGTTATAACGACAGTGCACTGACACTTGGTGTTGTTGACGCTCGGTGTTGTTTACTTTTGTTATGTCAGTAATAATAACAGTAGAGTGATGCTTGGTGTTGCTTACCTTTGTTATGTCAGTAATAATGATAGTACAGTGACGCTTGGTGTTGTTTACTTTTGTTATGTCAGTAATAATGACAGTGCCCTGACACTTGGTGTTGTTGACGCTTGGTGTTGTTTACTTTTGTTATGTCAGTAATAATAACAGTACAGTGACACTTGGTGTTGTTTACTTTTTTTATGTCAGTAATAATGACAGTGCACTGATGCTTGGTGTTGCTTACTTTTCTTATGTCAATAATAATGATAGTACAATGACACTTGGTGTTGTTTACTTTTGTTATGTCAATAATAATGACAGTGCAATCAATAAATGCTTGGTGTTGCTTACTTTTGTTATGTCAGTAATAATGATAGTACAATGACACTTGGTGTTGTTTACTTTTGTTATGTCAATAATTATGACAGTGCAATCAATAAATGCTTGGTGTTGCTTACTTTTGTTATGTCAGTAATAATGATAGTACAATGACACTTGGTGTTGTTTACTTTTCTCATGTCAGTAATAATAACAGTACAATGACGCTTGGTGTTGCTTACCTTTGTTATGTCAGTAATAATGACAGTGCACTGATGGTTGGTGTTTTTTACTTTTGTTATGTCAGTAATAATGATAGTACAGTGACATTTGGTGTTGCTTAAGCTTACCTTTGTTATGTCAATACTAATGATAGTGCAATGATGCTTGGTGTTGTTTACCTTTGTTATGTCAGTAATAATGACAGTGCACTAACACTTGGTGTTGTTGATTTTTGTTATGTCAGTAATAATGATAGTACAATGACTCTTTGTGTTGCTTACCTTTGTTATGTCAGTAATAATGACAGTGCACTGACGCTTGGTGCTGTTGACTTTTGTTACGTCAATAATACAGTGCACTGGCACTTGGTGCTGTTGACTTTTGTTACATCAATAATAATGACAGTGCACTGATGCTTGATGTTTACTTTTGTTATGTCAATAATAATAGTAATAGTACAATGACGCTTGGTGTTGTTTACTTTTGTTATGTCAGTAATGTGTAGCTTACCTTGTTATGTAAATAATAATGATAATGCACTGATGCTTGGTGTTGCTTACTTTTGTTATGTCAACAATAATGATAGTGCAATGACACTTGCTGTTGCTTACCTTTGTTATGTCAACAATAATGATAGTGCAATGACACTTGGTGTTGCTTACCTTTGTTATCTGTCTTTGTCAGGAGGAAGTTCAGCGCACCATGCAGGCCATGAAACAGAAGAGTCAGAGTCACCACCAGCCTGCCAGGGACAGCGATGACGAAGAGAACGATGGCAACCACGAGGATGTGGGCGATGACATTGTGGATGAGCGGTGGAAGAAGCAGCGCTACACCTCCAATCAGCTGCGTAAAAAGCTGGACGCTGTGAGTGGTGGTGTAACTGCATCTTGGGTACCTGTGGGGCCCGCTTTTTTTCTTCTTTTTTCTCTGTGGTCCACATGTCGTTCTCCAGTTTACTTTACCCAGCATTCTGCCGAGCACTGGACACGAAAATAACATAGCTCAACCCAAACCAGACAAGTATCTTAGCTCTCCGTCTCATTTTTCATCATCCCAAAATAGATAAGTGTCTTAGCTCTCCGTCTCATTTTTCATCAACCCAAAACAGATAAGTGTCTTAGCTCTCCGTCTCATTTTTCATCAACCCAAAACAGATAAGTGTCTTAGCTCTCCGTCTCATTTTTCATCAACCCAAAACAGATAAGTGTCTTAGCTCTCCGTCTCATTTTTCATCAACCCAAAACAGATAAGTGTCTTAGCTCTCTGTCTCATTTTTCATCAACCCAAAACAGATAAGTGTCTTAGCTCTCCGTCTCATTTTTCATCAACCCAAAACAGATAAGTGTCTTAGCTCTCCGTCTCATTTTTCATCAACCCAAAACAGATAAGTGTCTTAGCTCTCCATCTAATTTTTCATCACTTTTCACCGTTTAATAGTTGTTTCAGTGTCATTTTGTAGCTTAATAAAGGGGATTACCTGAAAATGTGCATGTTGTGTTTTGTCCTAATAAATAGCATTAGCATTCTTTTGAACCTTGGATCTTAGTGTCATTCTTGGTGTACTAGCCCTAGATGTAACATACGTTTTGCTTATTGCTTGATCAGAATGTGTCTCCGGGCCCTTCAGTGCCTCATGTAATAACTAATAATTATTTATTATGTTGTAGACGGTCAGTGTACTGCTTTGTAGTGAGGTTTTCATGAACCGGCCACTGAGAGGGTTTATATGATGAATGTGTGTGTAAGACCAAGAAGAATGCCTTGTACTGTTCATTTTGTAAAAGGAAATTTTATGTCTTACGTCCCTGATGTACATTTTACTTGGTGAAATGAAATGTTACGTCTTATGTCCCTGATGAACGTTTTACTTGGTGGAATGAAATTTGAGGTCTTGTGTTGATAATATACTGTCTACTTGGTAAAATAGAACTTTAGGTCATATGTCCCTGGTGGACTTTTTACTTTGTGGGGTGAAATTTTATGTCTTAATTCCATGATGTCTTAACAGTTCAAAGTGAAACGTGTTGTAACTTCATCAGCTTTGTGGTGTGAGGCGTATGTTTTATGGGCTTCTCTTTGTTTTGCAGGAAGGACTACTGGAGCAGAACAAGAAGCTTAAACTTGTGGAGACGGTGATGATCGACCAGTTGTCGAGGTACTGGTCTCAGTGTCCTGCTTGCGGTGATTTTAGTGTTTAAACCACTTCCAGACATTGGCAAAAAGGGACTCAGTGCAATTCAGTTTGGAACATACCTAAACAGTGACTGCCAGCATTGGGGGAAACAGATCACCACTTTTGTTATAAAGTAACACAAAACAATAACACCATCTCTGCAAGACTGACACTGTAGTTTCAGTTTTTTGTTTGTTTGTTTGTTTGTTTTCATTCTCCACCATTTTGAGACAAAACAGCGATGTCTGTTGCAAGGGTGGGGGGTGGACATGCCCCCACAGGCACACACAGTGACACACATACACCCACCCACACAAACACATGAAACACATGCACACCCACCCACACAGAACACACACACACACACACACACATACACACACACACACACACATGGAACACAACACACACACACACATACATGCATGCATGCACACCTTTTTGATTCATTGTGGTGACAAGACTGTGTCTGTGTTCAGAGCGGTGATCAGTGACCCAGAGCAGGACCAGCGTAACAATGTCCACGGGGGCAGCACCACCAGGAGGGCCAGGGGAACCAATCGCCATCTCCATGACTCAAAGTAGGCCCCACCCTTTCTGCTGTGTGTGTGTGTGTGTGTGTGTGTGTGTGTATGTATGTGTGTGTGTGTGTGTGTGTGTATATGTATCTGTGTGTGTGTGTGTGTGTACATGTATCTCTGTGTGTGTGTGTACATGTATCTGTGTGTGTTTGTGTACATGTATCTGTGTGTGTGTGTGTGTGTGTGTGTGTGTGTTTGTGTACATGTATCTGTGAGTGTGTGTGTGTGTGTGTGTGTGTGTGTGCATGCATCTGTGTGTGTGTGTGTGTGTGTGTGTGTGTGTGTGTGTGTGTGTGTGTGTGTGAGTGTGTGTACATGCATCTGTGTGCATGTGTATGTGTGTGTGTGTGTGTACATGCATCGGTGTGTTTGAGTGTGTGTGTATATGTGTGCATGGATGCATGCAAATTGTTTCCAAATTTTGTGTGTTTTGATCATGGTGGCAGCAATAACACAACCACCAGAGCTGTCCTGAGGAATGCTTCATATTTTCATGACACAAAGTAGCTGTGTCATGTTTTGTGTGATGATCCATCCATCTGTGTCACATTTTCTGTCTGTGTCTGTCTGTAGGGGTCATGTACTGATAGAGAACGTCAAAAACACAGCACACAGATTCAAGCTGTTTGGCACTGTGTACCAGTACATACTGTCAGTATGAAATGTGGTGTTTATTTTCTCGCTCAGGATCAGCACACGTACAACAGCCACAGAGAATCTTCTGTCCAAACGAGTCCGCTTTGGTGCTAGGATTATAACCAGGTAGGTTCCATTGTTCCTTTGCTCACGTTTTACGCTTTCTTTCCCCACAGCTGTGTTTTAATTTGCTGCTTCTAGTAATAATAGTAACATATGTTTGTAATGCATGCTTACAGAAAAACTGCTAATCTAAAAATCGACATCACATGCACAGTCAGTCATAATCATACTATTGTATTAGACACTAGAGACACTAGACATTAGACACAGGAGGGCAAAATACAGTACATACACACATGCATGCACACACGCACGCATGCATATGCATGCATGCATGCACGCACACACACGCACGCACACACGCACGCACGCACACACACACACACACACACACACATGCACCACACTCTAAGAGGTGGAGAAACTGGATACTGGTCTTAGTTGGGGTAGAGGTATTGTGAAAAGGGGAACATTTTTTATTTTGTTTTAAAAGGCAAAAGAGTTGAGCTGTACCTGAGGTCAAGGGAAAATGAGTTCCAAATGTCACATCCAGAGTAGGATTCTAGGGAGAAAAAAAGGAATGTGTGATTATTACTTGGTGGTTGCATACATGTATTACTTGGTGGTTGCATACATGTTTTTCATGTTTTAGCATTCACACTTTTAGGCTGCATGTGAGTTTGTTTGTTTCAGAAATGGACGGGATGCTGTGAGAGAGTTGACAGGGTTTTTCTTCCAGATGGATCGATCATTGACAGTGTATGAATTTAAACAGTTTGGCAAAAGGTAAATATTCACATCTAGGTCCAAGTGATAAAGTGTTTTTGCTTTCTGTTCAATATAACATGTTTTTTGTTTTGTTTTTTGTTTTGTTAGTGTGTGTATGTGTGTGTGTGTGTGTGTGTGTGTGTGTGTGTGTGTGTGTGTGTGTGTGTGTGTTTTTAATTTTTTCTTTTCTTTTTATAAATTAGTAGTCAGCATATCATAGTTGAAGAAACGGATGTGATCTGTCACAGAAAATAATGATCGTAACTTTCAGTCGCAGGAGGTCTCAGTACAAAAGCTGTATTGTTGTTAAAATGCAGGTCAACTGAGTATTTGCTCTTCTTGTTCTTGTTCACCTATTTACTTTTTAGTTTTCTGGTTTTGTGAAGATAATAGTAATAATAATAATGGGGATTTCTATAGCACCTGTCTACCACACAAGGTGGCAGCATAGAACACTTTACAATAACACTAGCAGTACACACTGTCATGCATGCATGCATGCATGCATGCATTTACATGTTGGATGGGGGGTATAGACATGGCTGTGAAAAAAACACAGTTTAAAAAGTGTTATTGAACAGGTTTTGAAAGTGGAGGAAGAGACAGAGTGGTGGAATATTTAAGGCAAACTGTTCCAGACAGACGGACCAGTGTAAGAAAATGATCTTTCACTAAAAATAAAAGATTAAAATGTTTAACCGTGGGGTGAAAAAGGTTCAGGTGTCGGGTGCAGATCATAACCGTCTCCTTGCAGTGTAAGACTGAAGGAGACAGACGTGTATATATACTGCGGAGATCTGCAAGAGAAGGAAATGAAGCAGATTTTGGAAATTTTGTATTGAATTTGACGCGTCACTGGTAGCCAGTGCAGAGTTTGATGATGTGTTTCCAACACCTGAAAGGTTGTATGATGACCTTCGTTACTTTCCAGTGCTAAAGCCATCCCGTTCATCCATCGAGGTGTGTTCTATCACCCTCGCGGCCCCAAGAGTGGTCTGCCCTTCAGCCTGTCCGACATCTACTCTGTAAGTTGGTTCCATCCATTATCATCATGCATCGTAAGATCTGGATTGCATTTTTTTTCCCTCACATTTCTGTGCAAATAGAGAGACAGACATTTTAAGATGGCAAGTGTGGTGTCAGTTTTGGTGATAAGCATGGCTGAGACATTTTACTCTTCTGTTGTTGTTTTTACTTTGATCCAGACATTTAAATGGTTAAAAAAGAATGCTGATTTAATATGACAATACAAAACGTGTGCAAATAACAGTAAGAGATTGCAATTTTTGCACCTGGCTTAGTGTGTCTGAGGGTGTTGACACCAAATATTGTGAATGCCAGGGTTAGCGTGTTTCAGGGTGTTGACATTCAGTATTATCAATACCTAGGTTGGTGTGTTTCAGGGTGTTGGCACACATGATTGTAAACACCTGTGTTGATGTGGTTCAGGGTGCTGACACCCAGTATTGTGAATGCCAGGGTTGATGTGTTTCAGAGTGCTGACCTGTTGATATTTAATCTAGTATTATGAATACCTGGGTTGGTGTGGTTCAGGGTGCTGACATCCAGTATTGTGAATACCTGGGTTGGTGTGTTTCAGGGTGTTGACCTGTTGATATCTAGTATTATGAATACCTGGGTTGGTGTGATTCAGGGTGTTGACACCCAGTATTGTGAATACCTGCGTTGGTGTGATTCAGGGTGTTGACCTGTTGATACCCAGTATTGTGAATACCTGGGTTGGTGTGTTTCAGGGCGCTGACCTGTTGATACCCAGTATTGTGAATACCTGGGTTGGTGTGTTTCAGGGTGCTGACCTGTTGATACCCACCCAGGGGCAGCAGCCATTGAGTGCGGAGCTGGCCTGTTGATACCCAGTATTGTGAATACCTGGGTTGGTGTGTTTCAGGGTGCTGACCTGTTGATACCCACCCAGGGGCAGCAGGCGTTGAGTGCGGAGCTGGCCAGATCCAAATACCTCACTCTGCGCGTCACAGACGTTGACGAAGAAGAAAAAAGGGAACTCTGGTAGGCTTCTTGTGTGTTGCAGTTTTTAAAAACAGTTGTGTGTCTTCTAATTTTAACCCTTTTCCTCCCAAAGCAGTTGCTCTGCCTGCTGGCACAGTTTCTTTGCAAGAATAACCTCAGACTCAACAAGAGGTTAACCTGACCACCTGACCAGGAAGAGTCACTTTGAGAGTTTAGCTCTCACGGAATCAACACACAAGGGAGTTAATTAGCGCTTGAAATACGTAACACAATACAGCAACAAAGACCTGAGTCGCCTACAGTAACTCTCACCTGGCATGCGTGTAAATACAAGGGACATAAACTCCATCAGAGGTACATCCTCTTGCAAGCACATGAGAGGTGGGACTGGAAGTAGGCCATCCTACAGTGTCTGACGGGCAAATGGGAAGCGGTTAACTAGGGAAGTCTTATGACATGCTAAGGGTGTGGAATAGATTGAAAGCTACTGTTTTACCTGGTGTGTGTGTGTGTGTGTGTGTGTGTGTGTGTGTGTGTGTGTGTGTGTGTGTGTGTTTCTATATAATATCTTATGTAAATTGTTTTGGTAGGTGCTCTACATGTGTATAGAATATTGTATTTAGGTTAATATGTATCATGTGAGCGCTCAGGGCATTGGTGAGCGCATGATAAATGTACATTATTATTATGAAGATATTTGTGGGCTGTGTGTATGCAGTAATTGACTATGGGGACAAACAAGGACAAATGGATGTTGGGCGCTTGTACCCACCTCTGAAAATTGGTTTTGACCCACATTTGTGGTAGACCATAACACTT
>JABMCL010001910.1:77500-82500 GCA_018857735.1 Alviniconcha marisindica
TCCTTCATCGAGTTTGAGGAATACTATGAGGGACTCAGCCTGGGACTGGAGGATGATCAGGACTTTGCAAACATTCTCAGAAACACCTGGAACATCTAGCCAGCCTCCACAATACCAAAAGAGAAGAATGTCCTGTCCAGTGAACCTCATCCGTAGCACACATCACAGAAGAAAGCTAACCTTAGGCTAAAGTCATTGTGGGTGCCATAATAATTGTGTGTAAGAAAAAGAAAGAAAATAATCTGAAACAGGAATGACTGCTAGTGTTCTATAACAAGATCCAAACACATAAAAGGTTAAAAAAAAAATATATATATATATATTTATTGTGACAAAATATTTGTGTTTTGCTGTAATAAATAGCAATCTTTTTAATCTTTCACGTATTTGGATCTGTGTGTAAGGAATCCGTGCAAACTTGCCCATTTTCCACCGCTATACGATTGCAAATAGCCTCAAAACTCTGCACTAGCACTGGAATGAGCTGCTGATTAGCGCTGCTGTGTGTGTGCACATCGCCCTGTGGTTGGTTACAGTACAGAACAGCTCATAAGACAAGAGGGGAACTGGCCATGCTATGAATGAGAAGACTGTTGGCTGGTTACAACATAGTTCAGGAGCTGTGTGAGAGTCGAGGTGGCCGTCCTGGGCTGTCCGTCCTAACGAGCCTTCTGGTTTCCGTGGACGTAAAGCTACATTGAACCACGCTTCGGCATTGGTCTCAGCTTGTCCCTAATATGTCAACTGACATCCGAGGACATTAAGCAACACTACCTACCTACCTACCTGGTTACAACACAGAACAGGGTCATAAGACAGAGGGTTGAAAACTTGCCGTGGTATGAATGAGAGGACTGTTGGCTGGTTACAGCACAGAACAGGGTCATAAGACAGAGGGTTGAAAACTTACCATGGTATGAATGAGAGGACTGTTGGCTGGTTACAGCACAGAACAGGGTCATAATTATGACAGAGGGTTGGAAATTGACCATGAGAGGAATGTTCATTACTGCACAAAACAGGTCATAAGACAGATGTTTGGAAACTGACCATGGTATGAAGGAGAGGAGTCTTGGTTGGTTACAGCACAGAACAGGGTCATAAGACAGAGGGTTTTAAAACTTTCCATAGGGATGAAGGAGAGGACTCTTGGCTTTGGGTTTCAGCACAGAACAGGGTCATAAGACAGAGGGTTTTAAAACTTTCCATGGTATGAAGGAGAGGACTCTTGGCTTTGGGTTTCAGCACAGAACAGGGTCATAAGACAGAGGGTTTTAAAACTTGACCTGGTATGAAGGAGAGGAGTCTTGGCTTTGGGTTTCAGCACAGAACAGGGTCATAAGACAGAGGGTTTTGGGAAAATGACCAGTATGAATGAGAGAATCTTGGTTGGATACAGCACAGAACTGGGTCATAAGACAGGTGGAAATGACCTAAAGAGAGGAATGTTATTACTGCACAAAACGGTCAAAGACAGATGTTTGAAACTGACCATGTATGAAGGAGAGGAGTCTTGGTTGGTTACAGCACAGAACAGGGTCATAAGACAGATGTTTAGAAACTGACCATGGTATGAATGAGAGGAGTCTTGGTTGGTTACAGCACAGAACAGGGTCATAAGACAGATGTTGGAAACTGACCAAGTATGAAGGAGAGGAGTCTTGGTTGGTTCCAGCACAGAACAGGGTCATAAGACAGATGTTTGGAAACTGACCATAGTATGAAGGAGAGGAGTCTTGGTTGGTTACAGCACAAAACAGGTCATAAGACAGATGTTTGGAAACTGACCATAGTATGAAGGAGAGGAGTCTTGGTTGGTTACAGCACAGAACAGGGTCATAAGACAGATGTTTGGAAACTGACCATAGTATGAAGGAGAGGAGTCTTGGTTGGTTACAGCACAGAACAGGGTCATAAGACAGATGTTTGGAAACTGACCATGGTGTGAATGAGAGGAGTCTTGGTTGGTTACAGCACAGAACAGGGTCATAAGACAGATGTTTGGAAACTGACTACAGTATGAAGGAGAGGAGTCTTGGTTGGTTACAGCACAGAACAGGGTCATAAGACAGATGTTTGGAAACTGACTACAGTATGAATGAGAGAAGTCTTGGTTGGTTACAGCACAGAACAGGGCCATAAGACATATGTTTGGAAACTGACCTTGGTGTGAATGAGAGGAGTCTTGGTTAGTTACAGCACAGAACTGGGTCATAAGACAGCTGTTTAAAAACTGACCATGGTGTGAATGAGAGGAGTCTTGGTTGGTTACAGCACAGAAATGGGTCATAAGACAGCTGTTTAAAATCTGATCATGGTGTGAATGAGAGGAGTCTTGGTTGGTTACAGCACAGAACTGGGTCATAAGACAGGTGTTTGAAAACTGACCATGGTTATGAATGAGAGGACAGCCAGCTCTGTCTTGGTGATGTAGTTTTCTGTCCATTTGTACTTGATACTAGCTTGGCCAAAAATGAAATGAGATGACTCAGGGAAAGGTAATGATTGAATCTGGATTGAGTGAGTAGCCCCCCTGTAGGACTGTATCTGTTCTTCAGATATTTTTGAAGCTCATGTCAAAAAGACGACACTGTTTTCAATGAACAGAGTGCATGTACCGTGTTTTGACAGAACGGTATTACTTATTTGTTTGACAATACATTTATTTATAAACTTCACACATTCCAAGTAAGTATAAGTAACTTGTTTTTTACGCCTTGTCAACCATGATGGTTATATCAGGTTGTCACACATTCCAAAGCACTTGAAATGTGATGAAAATATTAATAATATTTATTGTTCATATATTAATATTTATCATGAAGAGAAGAAAATCATTTTTTTTTTTAGTTCTTAATATACCAGTTAATATATTTGGATGAATTGCCATCAGAGTGTTTTCAGATACTGATGATTTGTTCATGAGCATTTTCTTGACTCCCATTCCAAGTCCTTATGTAGGGTTCTGTGTTGTGATCTAATATCTCTATCACCCCTCCCCACCCCTATAATAAATAGGTTTTTGAAGAAGTTAGAATTGGTTATCCTATCAACCCCTGGTTCTGTCATGTGTGTGTGTGTGTGTATGTGTGAGCATATGTTAGTAAGTGTGTGTGTGTGCATGAGTGTGTGTGTGTGTGTGTGTGTGTGTGGTGTACATGTGTGTGTGTGTGTGTGTTAGTGGGTGAGTGAGTGTGAGTGTGTGTGTGTTAGTGTTTGTGTGAGTGTGTGTGTGAGTGTGTGTGTGTGTGCCAGTGTGTGTGTGCATGTATCCATGTGTGTGTGTGTCTCGGTGACAAGTGATGTATGGTGATGATCTGATTTTTACTGTATAATTTAGAACATGGGTCTGTCTTGCTTAAGACTCGGTAAAACTGATTTGCTCTGACACAGTGAACAACTCCTGTTCCATTGTGAATATTATCATGTATTTTGAAGTTCATTTCATCATCGTACCAATTCATTCAGCTGTAACCATTGGAAGAAAATTATTTTTTGACTGAACATATATGAATCATCTTTCATTATCTGTTAATTATCAATGTAATTTCATTGCTATGTTTTATTTATTTTCACCAATCCACCCACAAGTGTTTCTAACACAGGATCACAAACCTTGTACCTGTCTTCAGACCAGCACTGTTCCAAAAGTTATCTTGTAGAAACTTGTTGCATCATTTGTGTTGAAGACATATGCGCTATGCCAGATCTAAGATTTGTAGATAAGATGATGTTGTGTTGTACCACAGGCACCCAGAAATCAGTGTAATAAATAGGACAGAATTAGTGATTAGTCTGTGTGCCAGTGACTAACTGACCCGTTAGGTGAATGGCATGTTCACCTTTGGTGTTTCTTTTTTCATGGTTGCCATTTATTTTAAAAAGAAATCTTATAGCCGCTTTCGATCAGCTTTTTTCTGAGTTTTTATTTTAATTTTTATTTTTTGACTTTTTTTCTTGTAAAGTTTTATGGATTGTAATTTGATCAACTAATTATGTCTCAGTGATGCGTAATCTATCAAGTGCCGTCCATTTGAAGTAAGCCCATTAATTTTGAATTGGTTGTGCTTTTCTTTCATCTGTGATATTGAGTTTTACATTTTTTTTACTTTTTTTTCTTTTTTCTTTTTTTTCTCTCCATTTTTGCCAGTGCCAGTGAGGAGCATCTCCACACCATCACCCAGGTATGACCTGCCTGGCTGACTGGGCGTTGGAACTCATTTGTCTGCCTGTCTCTGTCACACAGTGTTTTGTTTACATTCTGCTTCAAGTCAGTGGCTTTGTTGAACAGCACTGGTGTGTTGCTTGTGGTCAACATTGCCTGTGTCAGTGCTTTGTTGCCAAGGACAGGTGCTCTGGATGTTAAATAGGACATCCAGTTCCTGTAACTTTGATTGAAAAATAATGACAATGCTCTAAAACATGACATTTAAAAAAAATCAAAAAAAATCTGGCTGCCTCTGTCATGACCTTGGGAATGTAACAGTGGTGGGAAAGAGAAATGGAAGCTACCGTCCTGTTATCTGGAAGTGTCCACGTACAGTGCCTCTGACTGAAGGCTGTATATCTTCTCTTCTTAGCAGACCTTTTGCTATGTCAAGGACCAATGCTGTGACTTTAAACAAAAAAAATGTATTTCATTTTTTGTTTGTTTTTGCTCTGGACTTGGGTGGGGTGTGTCAAGTACACGCAGTTGGGTTCAGTCCAGAGAAGGTCCAGACAGTCCTGCATTGCCTTCACGTTAGTCACAGTTAGGGCATCAGGTGTCTGAAGGCACAAATGTTCCATTCATCAGGCAACATCTAGTCTGTTTTCTACACCACATGGAGAACACTCATGGTACTGATCGTCACAGTTCACGCAGCTGGGTTCAGTTCAAAAAAGGTCCAAAAACTCCTACATTTCCTTCACGTTGGTCACAGTTGGGGCATCAGGTGTCTGAGGGCACGAGTGTTCCGTTCATCAGGGAACTTCTAAATAGTCTGTTTCCTACACCGCAT
>JABMCL010001910.1:92500-100000 GCA_018857735.1 Alviniconcha marisindica
TTGTTTAGTTTGTTTGTCGCTGCTGCTGCAGGAGGAATTCATCGAAGCCCTTAGAAGAAGTGGGAAGGATATAGCACCTGGTCTGGAATAGGATTGGACACTCGGATGTCAGCAACCTAGAAGAAGAGGACAAAGCTGAGCTGTACACTATCTACCGAGAAAGCTTTGAGCAGGGCGATATTCCCGAAGACTGGACAGACAGCTTCTTGAAACCTATTCCCAAACCAGGGAAGGACCAAGACAAAGTGAATGGATCCTCACAATGCAGAACACCGTTGGGAAGCTCATGCAATGTATTGTTGCCAGAAAACTCGCCAGAGACCTCGAGGACAGTGCTTCCTGCAAATCAGGCGGTTCAGACCAGGAAAATACACATGGAAAATGCAGCTGCATTTGCATATGATGTGTATGAAGGATCCCAGAGGAGAGAACAAACCGTGGCTGCGGCAATCGATCTCGAGGATGCTTACAACAGTCCCGTTCAAGCTGCTGATGGGCCTGCTCATGCAATATGGAGTCGGCCTAAACCTTACTCGGTGGACTGAGGAGCGCTCCTGGAAAGAACAGTGGTTATGCAGCCTGGAAACTGGATCTCTGCTCCTCATCAGCTCACAATGGGCCTACCACAAGGAGCACCGCTCTCGCCGGTCCTCTACACTGTATACACCAAGGGCCTGCCAGATCTGAACCTAAATGGACCCAGCAAGGTTCTCACACTGGCAGATGACGGGCTGATATACAACGCCTCAAAGGACTCCCAGGAGGCAGCCGTAGCTGTGCAACAACTGGATAGCGCATCCCAGTGGTGTGACACCACTGCATAGTTTCTCTACTGAATCCAGACAAGGCACAAACGCTGTGGTGTACTCTTGCCAACAGAACAGCAGGCAAACCAATGCCAGCAGTCACATTGATGGAGCTGTGGTCGAACGAACAAGTGATCTAAATACCTCGAGATCCACTTTGACAGAATGCTGACCTACAGAAAGCATGTGGAAACAACGGCACCGAAGAGCAACAAAGGTCTGTCAGCCCTGAAGGCTATGGCTGTAAAGGGTACTGAACAACGCCACCTCTTCCTACTGCATCAAAGTGTGGTGCTCAGTGTCATTGACTACAGACTAGGCCTCACAACAATGGCGCAGACAAATCTGCTAAAGCTGGACAGAGTGCAGAACGAGGCAATGCGAGCCATACTCGGAACCACCAAGGACACATCCATTGAGACCACGATGTTCACGCTAGGCCTCCCACCAATGCAAACGAGATAGAACGTAAAGCAGGTCAAAGCATACTTCAGTGCCGTAGAAAATCCCCACAACCCACTCCGTGAAGCCGTGAAAGACACAAAGGGATGCAGACTGGGCTGGGACTAAGCAAGTCTTAGATCGGTTAAGCAGAGGACTCAATACTGCAAGTATGCCAGCTGACCAAGCAAACCAAGGAGTGGGAAAGGTACCCAAACCGATTCCGGCGTCTCTACGAGACACTCCTGCCAGAAACCTGGGAAATCACTGTCGAGAATGGCCAGCCTGCGAAACGGAGTCAGAGATCAAGCTTCTCTCTCAAGAAGACAGCAAGCCGCTAGACATCACAGTGAACACTGATGGCTCAGTCACCAAAGGGTGGGGCTTCACTGTCAAGCAGGGTGCGACCACCATCCATGGAGACAGTGTAGCCTATACGGTCGCAACCTCCAGCTTGACAAAGGAGGTGGAACCAGTCACACATAGGCATTCCGCTGGATTGCCTCAAGAGGTGATAGTCGGACCACACATGCCATCGTCCTCACAGATTCAGTGAGCTTGCTACAAAAGGTGAAAAGTGGAATGCGAAGCCCAGACTGGAATGTGTCAATGGTCGACATCCATCTTCGAACATTCCTGTGGGTGTACTGACCTGGACATGCTGGGGTGAAAGGAAATGACGGAGCAGATACACTAGCGGGCAAAACAACCCTCACAAGTGGCTTGCTTTTCGATCTGAAGTGTTGAGGAGCATGAGACACTACCTGCCGGCACAATGCCAAGAACATCACACCATCGATCGCCTGGAGGAGAGAGGCGTGGAAAGAGGAAGCGCTAGACGATCTGAAAAGGAGGACCTAAAAATTAGGTGCAATGTTTCATGTATAGCGCTTTGAGCCTCCCACGTGTATAGCGCTTTGAGCCTCCCACATGTATAGCGCTTTGAGCCTCCCTCATGTATAGCGCTTTGAGACTCCTACATGTATAGCGCTTTGAGCCTCCCAATGTATAGCGCTTTGAGCCTCCCACATGTATAGCGCTTTGAGACTCCCACATGTATAGCGCTTTGAGCCTCCCACATGTATAGCGCTTTGAGCCTCCCACGTGTATAGCGCTTTGAGCCTCCCACGTGTATAGCGCTTTGAGCCTCCCACGTGTTATAGCGCTTTGAGCCTCCCACATGTATAGCGCTTTGAGACTCCCACATGTATAGCGCTTTGAGCCTCCCACATGTATAGCGCTTTGAGCCTCCCACGTGTATAGCGCTTTGAGCCTCCCACGTGTATAGCGCTTTGAGACTCCTACATGTATAGCGCTTTGAGACTCCCACGTGTATAGCGCTTTGAGACTCCCACATGTAAAGCGCTTTGAGACACACATGTATAGCGCTTTGAGCCTCCCACATGTATAGCGCTTTGAGACTCCCACATGTAAAGCGCTTTGAGATTCCCACATGTATAGCGCTTTGAGACTCCCACCTGTATAGCGCTTTGAGACTCCCACATGTATAGCGCTTTGAGCCTCCCTCATGTAAAGCGCTTTGAGACTCCCACATGTATAGCGCTTTGAGCCTCCCACATGTAAAGCGCTGTGAGCCTCCCACATGTAAAGCGCTTTGAGACTCCCACATGTATAGCGCTTTGAGCCTCCCTCATGTATAGCGCTTTGAGACTCCCACATGTATAGCGCTTTGAGACCCACATGTATAGTGCTTTGAGACTCCCACATGTAAAGCGCTTTGAGCCTCCCACATGTAAAGCGCTTTGAGACTCCCACATGTATAGCTACAGAGGGCCATCGTCAGTCAGACGAACATTGGAAGTGTTTCAAAGGCGACGTTGGGGAAATTTCTGAGAGACGGGGTACGTGGAGCGAGCGCATATAGGCATTTCCGAGCGCAGAGGTACAATCTTGAACTAAACTGAGCTCACTGGCTGATCGGTGATCATTGGGGGAGATTGAGGGAAGAGAGGGGTTGAGATGTGTGTGTTACTAGTGTGTGTGTGTGTGTGTGTGTGTGTGTGTGTGTGTGTGTGTGTGTGTGTGTGTGTGTGTGTGTGTGTGGATGGGGGGAGAGTGAGGGATACAGTGAGATATGTAATGCACTATTAAATTAGGTTGTGTATTGTTGCTATGTTCCATATATAGCCCTTTGAGCCTACCATATGTATTGTCATAGTGGGATTCGGTGCATTAGAACATTAGAAATGCATTTTTTATCATTATTATTAAGTACTCTTGCAAAATGAACGAGAACTCGCGATGTCAAATGGGCACGAAAAACAAATTAACACCATTGCCATTCAGCTCCTGTCTTTCAATTTTCTATATTTCTCCCCTCTCTCTCTCTCTCTCTCTCTCTCTCTCTCTCTCTCTCTCTCTCTCTCTCTCTCTCTCTCTCTCTCTCTCTCTCTCTCGATCTATCGATCGATATATCTACAACAAAAAAGCCTTTACACACTCCCAACCGACTCGCAATCTTTACTCATTGCGTGTACGTAAAAAAGGTTTGTCATTGGTACGGCGAGGCCCGACACGATATCACTTTTCACGGATGAGTGAATGCCTTGTGAAAGATGGAGTCATAACCGATCAAGCCCTGTCCGTTTGCATGTCGAAATAGAACTCCAGACACATCCTCTCTGCGGTTCCGCCTTTCTCCCACATCTGTATCTTGAGGTAGAACTCGCCCTGCACAAAGGTAAACACGTGTTGACCCGAATCACGTACCCAACAGCATAATGAAATGATGAACGAAAGACAGAGGAGAGGGTAACGTTTAGGAACAAATTAGTTTCTTGAACAGGGTATCAGCTTACCGAAGTGGGCGATACAATGAGAGTTTATCAAATAAAGTTAAGGCGGATAGCCCCTAATCTCCATCTGGATAAAGTTCGGCTCTCCTTCCACATGTACGAGTCGTCACAATCCACAGAAATAGTTACTGGCTTGTGTTTGTTTTTTAGATCGGGAAAACCCTTAAACCGACAATGCAACGAGCGCAGACACAAACTCCAAACTGATTGGACACCGCGTGACGACAGTCACTGAGTTCAAAGTTCGAGGAGAGAGAGAGAGAGAGATAGGACAACAACCAAAAATTCAAAATTTTAAGCTTCCCGATGTCTGAGGCATGTCAGCCGTGTCAGGGCTTCATTCTCAAAGGATTGAATGGGAAATGCTGCTAAGTCAGTTACCCTGTGGGCGTCCAGACAAAACGGCCTCTCAGTGCCTTGACTCATTATTGAATACGCCCTATGTACAGCGCTAGCTGACCATCCTAACAGTAACACTCAGTCGACAGTACAAACTACGCGTCGCGGCTCCGTGGCAAACGGCCTATTGTAGCAGATGTTAGTGACCCAATAACCCTTGCCCATTTGAGATTCTTTTCGTCTCCTCTTTGCCGTCTGTTTTAACTATGATGTGTCTCGATGCGTGAAATTCAAATTATTCTTGAATAATTTATGGCCTTCAGTGGTACTTGGGACGGCATCGGTCTGTACAAGTTTCGTTTTCTACTCAGTGGTAGCCATTGTCGGTAACGGCAGCATCAGAGCCGCCAATTTTGTACGGCGCTTAGGTTGCTTAAGTGTAGAAAAGGCAGTCATCACTTTATTTTAAACGAGTCTATCACTTTAAAAGCGGCCCTCGCCTCCGCCCCCCCCCCCCCCCTCCCCCAACCCCAACCCCTTTCCCCGTCCCTAATAAGCCATATCGCTTCTGTGGGCTTTAAACAACATGTTTACTTATTTAAACGCGATTAGGCAGGCCGTATGGCCCTATTTGCGTTTCAAGCATTCCGAATGTTTCAGTGTCGTCACCGTGTAGAAGATAATTGCGATTAGGGAAGCTATTAGCTCATCATGTATTTGGGCCCTGGACTCTTTAATAAATCGGGATAAGGGGCTACCTTCCTTCAACTTTAACTTTTTGCTCATCGTGCATATGGGCCCTGGACTCTTTAAGAAATCGGGATAAGGGGCTATCCTCCTTTGACATTTTGCTCATCATGCATATGGGCCCAGAGTTGATCCGCACTAGACTTTTTGCGCGCGAGAACGCCTGACGCAACATTTATCCCGCGGTATTTTTTCTCGTGCGAACATGGCCATGGTTACTGTGGTGACCTTAGTTAACAAAGCCTTAAAGCAAAGTGACAGGATACAATGGTATACAACAAAAAGGGGAGGGTATCCCCCCCCCTCCCCCGCCCAAAACAACAACAACAACCGAACAACACACACACACACACACACACCACACACACACACACACACACACACACACACACACACACACACACACACACACACACACACACACACACACACACACACACCCCACACACACACACACACACAAAATCCACCCCACAACAACAACAAACACACGTTAAGACAAAGTGAGAGTGACAGCCAAGTCTACAAGCTTTATGGCAAGATGGCAGTGGCTGGCCTGAAAACACAGTGGTAGTCTGGTGAACAATGGAATGGGTGTAAAAGAAGCTTAAAAGCAAAATGATAGGTACAGTGATGACTTAAGTCTCAGTCTGGATTGCCTTAAGGCAAAACGAAAGTGGCAGTGGTTTGCCAGGCGTACAAGCCTAGAGACAAAGTGATAGATAGTAATAAAAAAGCTAAAAGTGATCGATACATAGTAGCCAGGGCTAAAAGCCTTAAAGCAAAGTGATAGATACAGTGATGACTTGGACTGCCTTAAGACAAAACGAAGGTGTCAGTGGTTTGCCAGGCGTACAAGTCTAGAGACAAAGTGATAGTTACATAGTAGTAAAAAGGCTAAAAGTGATCGATACATAGTAGCCTGGGATAAAAGCCTTTAAGCAAAGTGATAGGTACAGTGATGACTTAAGTCTCAGTCTGGATTGCCTTAAGGCAAAACGAAGGTGGCAATGGTTTGCCAGCCGTACAAGTCTAGAGACAAAGTGATAGTTACATAGTAATAAAAAAGCTAAAAGTGATCGATACATAGTAGCCAAGATTAAAAGCCTTTAAGCAAAGTGATAGGTACAGTGATGACTTAAGTCTCAGTTTGGATTGCCTTAAGACAAAACGTGGTGTGCCAGGCGTACAAGTCTAGAGACAAAGTGATAGTCAGATAGTAATAAAAAAGCTAAAAGTGATCGATACATAGTAGCCAAGGCTAAAAGCCTTTAAGCAAAGTGATAGGTACAGTGATGACTTAAGTCTCAGTCTGGACTGCCTTAAGACAAAATGAAAGTGGCAGTGGTTTGCCAGGCGTACAAGCCTAAAGACAAAGTGATAGTTACATAGTAATAAAAAAGCTAAAAGTGATCGATACATAGTAGCCAAGGCTAAAAGCCCTTAAGCAAAGTGATAGGTACAGTGATGACTTAAGTCTCAGTCTGGATTGCCTTAAGACAAAACGAAGGTGGCAGTGGTGTGCCAGGCGTACAAGTCTAGAGACAAAGTGATAGTTACAGTGGTCAGGTCGGCGTGTGTGGTACTGCCCAGATTCAGGGGGTCGTTGGTGAGGGTGAGCTTCTTGTCGGCAGGGATGGTGAAGGGACAGGTGCAGGGCAGGCCGTGGTCGGTGAACTCTTGTGGACAGCTTCCGTCAGGGAACAGCTTTGTCATGAAGTGACAAACGTCGGAATAGCGGCTGCAGAGCAATTGTAAGTATCAGCAAGCATTTCAATCGATACATGGAGTTGATACAAGCTTGAGGTTGTATGAGAGATAATAATAAGTATGTTAAAATATCTAACAGCAGGAACGGAAGGAACATGAAGTTTATGGCGTCCACAGTCTGTGTCCACCATGGACCATTCTTAAGGTCAAAAATCTGAAACAAGAATGAATGTTAGCGTTCTAAAACAAGATCCAAACACATAAAAGGTTCAAAAGAATGCTATTTATTAGGACATTCTTCCAAGCACTGGACAGGAAAACAACATAGTTCAACCAAAAACAGATCACTGATTTAGCTTTTCATCTCATTATTCATTGTTTTTCACCGTTTAACTGTTGTTTAAGTGTCGTTTTGTAGCTTGATAAAGGGGGTTACCCCGAAAATGTGCATATTGTGTATTTAAACGTGCATGTAGTTGTTCACGACGACACACACAGGTTTACTACGATTTCACTAACCTGGTACGAATAATTATCAGGATCGACGATCACATCCGCACTTTCTTTTTGCTGTCAACCTGCCGGATTTTACAGATTTCCCGCCATAGCACATGAGTGGCCGTTTGTTTACTTTTGTCCCG
>JABMCL010001910.1:105000-109981 GCA_018857735.1 Alviniconcha marisindica
TACAATAGAAAATTCCGGACTGCCAATCACACAAGCAGCTTCAACCAATCAGAACGCGACAATTACTATGAACGTGTCGCTGATGCTAAGTCCGACAGAAGTGAGGCGGCGCCCACGCGTCTGAAAGATTTACCGGGTGGACATTTTCTAGTTGTGTTTGCCCTATCAGCTATCGCCACTTCGACACAGACACACAGCAGTTCTTGTCGTTGGTTAGCAACAGACTTCGCAGTTAACTGATTTTATAGCCGCATCTAGGCTTCGAACATACACAATGATGTCTACACGCAGGTTGACAGGAGAGATGCCATTTATTAGCTCTGTGGTGGACATGCCCAACGCAGTTGTCTGATAGCGGCAAATGCGTGGCGATGGTAACGGTATTGTAACAAACCGCAGCGCGTCAATAAGAAGAGTTTCTGAAAAAGATTTCGAAAAAAGAGAGATCCTTCCCCACCGCCCACCCTTCCACCCCACAAAAGCACAAAAGCGTTTTAACGCTTATCACCCATCGGACGCTTTCCAGTGTTTTCTGTGCTACACTGGTACAGTGCTATCCGTAAGGTCTCCCCCCCCCCCCCCTTTTTTGTTTTGTTTGTTTGGGTGTGGGTGTGGGTGTGTGCGTGTTTTTTGCGTGCGTGGGGGTGTGGCGGGGGGTGCGGGGAGTGCGGCGGCGTGCGTGCGTTTCCGTGCGCGTGCGGGGGGGGTGGGGGTGGGGGTGCGTGCGTGCGTGCGTGCGTGGGGCGGGGTGTGTGTGTGTGTGTTTTGCGTGTGTGTGCGTGTGTTTCGTTTTGTGTGTGTGGGGCGTGCGTGCGGGGGTGGGGTGTGTGGGGTGTGTGTGCGTTTTGTGGGGGTTTGTGCGGGGTGTGTGTGGGTGTGTGTGTGGGTGTAAAAACGCCTAGAGCAGTGCCGCCCTAACCACTGGAAATGCGGTCTGCAAAAGTCGTTTACAGGTATCAGTATTATTCCATACATAACGTTTAACCCACCTCCACAGTCTTTCCACAGCAAACTGCCTGTGTCGTGGAACGTACTCTTGTCCGAGGGGTCGGGATCGGCGGCGAAAGCACACGCCAGTACACTCAACACAGCGACTATGAACATCTTGCTGGATCACCGTCAAGTAACTCTGTATTAAAACCTTCAGCTCCAGCGTTTTGCTGCTTTTATACTCACACCGTTATCTTTTCTGATCGTTCGATTGGCACAAAAAGGTAAAGGGGAAAAAAAGATAAATCATCTTTTGTTTCTTTCTCACAGGTACCTGCCAGTTGTCTGTAATTTATAGTCAAACGCCACAGGCAGTTGTTAGAATGTAAGGATTTTATCGTTTGAGCATGCAAGAAGATCTCTTTTTTTCCCCCCTTCTTAATCTTCTTCTTCTTCTTCTTTAACGTGAAAAAGCCATTATATTTCTAAAGACTGTAAATACATTGTTATGTACCAATCAATTTTTTTTAAAGTTATTTTAACCGCTTATGTACATCTTCAGATAGTTTTTTTATGAACCCCGGTACACTTTGCTGTTTTAATGGGGTGATGGGGGGTGGGGGTAAAAAGAATGGCCCTTTGTGACTGTTTTCATAACGATTTTCGCAAACAACAAACATTCATAATCCTTCTTAATATTATTTCAACAAATGTGCAACTTGACCGAGAAACCTAAGGTATGTTCGACTCCAAATGTATGAAATAACCTTCAGTCAAATGGACTGATTTTAATATGCTGTAGCTTTGACCCAGCATACGGTGTGGCAGTGACTCGGCATAAGTGAAACATGCTTGTGGACTATCAGAAAACACACATTTTCGTTCCCTAGCCTACCTGAGAGAGTTTCCTGACCCTTCTCTCTGTCTCTCTGTCTCTCTGTCTCTGTCTCTGTCTCTCTCTCTCTCTCTCTCTCTCTCTCTCTCTCTCTCTCTCTCTCTCTCTCTCTCTCTCTCTCTCTCTCTCTCTCTTTTTTTTTATTTTTAGCACTTACCCCTACCCTGGCCGTTCATGAGTGCACAAGAGTCGAACACATGCAGTTGCGGGTGTAAGCTGTTTTTCTTTGATGTGAACTGGACACGAAAACAACATAACTCAACCAAAAGCAGGTAAGTGTCCTAGTTCTACATCTCATTTTTCACCGTTTAACTGTTGTTTAAGCGTCGTTTTGTAGCTTGATAAAGGGGATTACCTCAACAATTCGCACGTTATTTTTCGCCCTGATAGGGTTCTTTTGAACCATTCATGTGTTTGGATCGTGGTGAACACGTTAATTTTTGCCGACGTAAAGCCAGGGCCTATATGTATAAAGTGCCAGTAAAATGCGGATAACCACTAAGCCCAATTAGCCGAAAGGAACGCAAGTCCGGTTATTGTGCCAGGTAGAGAAATGAGGCTATAGCATTAAACGCGTTTAAGCCGGCCTGGTAGTCCTATTTGCGTTCCTACACACGCCGATCTTTTCACTTTCTTACCATTTAGAAGATAAACACGCTTAATGGTGGTGAAGTGTTGCTTAATGTCCTCAGATGTCAGTTGACATATTAGGGACAAGTTATGACCAATGCCGAAGCATGGTTCAATAATTCTTTACGTCCACGGAAACCAGAAGGCTCGTTAGGACGGACAGCCCAGGACGTCCACCTCGACTCTCACACAGCTCCTGAACTATGAACACGATTAAGGGGGCTGTTTGCTCTTTATACGCATGGGCCCAGGAATGTTGAAATATATCAACCAATACGAAATTACGCCACACGCTTCAGGTCAACTTTTGTTTTCTATTTTAAAATTAAAGTGTTTCTTTTTTTTTGGGGGGGGGGGTCTTTCACAACTCTCTCTCTCTCTCTCTCTCTCTCTCTCTCTCTCTCTCTCTCTCTCTCTCTCTCTCTCTCTCTCTCTCTCTCTCTCTCTCTCACACACACACACTGTTCAGGCCAAAATTTCATTTATAAAACACCATCGTGGAATGCATAGCACGAAACTGTGACAAACGCACCACGTGTACCAAACCCTTCACATTAATCGAACATATATCGAGTTTATGTCAAGAGATCATCAGCATTAGATAACAGGGACAGAAACAAAGCAAGCAGCAAAGAATTTAGAGACGCAACAAAGGAGGCCTTAATTGCCAATAAACAGTCCCTCTCCCCCCACATCCATACTCCCTTCCCCCCTTCTCCCCGTCCCTAATAAGCCGTACGGTTTCTGTGGACGTAAAGCACCATGGAAGAAGAAAAAAACCTGTTTGCACAAACAAACGATACCCAAAACCTCCACTTCTCTGTAGATAAATAATAATAATAATAATGTCCATTTATCATGCGCTCATCAACGCCCTGAGCGCTCACATCATACATATTAACCTAAATATGATATTCTATACACATGCAGAGCATAGTTCTACCAAACAATTTACATAAAGTATTATAAAAAATAAAAAATAAAAACGCACCACACACACACACACACACAACACACACACACACACACACACACACACACACACACACACTGACTGTAGCAGAAACTGGGTACTGATATTAGTTAGGATGGAAATACTGTGAGAAGAGGAGAAAATGTTAGAACTACAGCGGAGTGAACCCGACCTGTGGTAGCTGTCATTACTTATCGCAAAGTCAGGCGGAATCGTGACTTTCTGGATTCAGAATCTGTGTTTTCAAAAAGGGATCTCTGTGGCAGACATAGTTTCTTATCACAGAGTCTGACCATTGGTATTGTTCTCTAATTACGGAGACCCTGAGAGAAAACAAACAAACAAACTAATCCAGAACACACCAATATGTTGTTGTTGTTGTTGTTTTTGTTTTTGTTCTCTCTCTCTCTCTCTCTCTCTCTCTCTCTCTCTCTCTCTCTCTCTCTCTCTCTCTCTCTCTCTCTGGACTCACTGAGAAAATAATTTGGCAGGAAGACAAAGAACCAATATTCAAAAAACAGCTGAACAGTGACAAAGTACAAAAAACACTCGAAGCAGCCAAAGCAAAATTAGAGCATGATGTAGATGGTGCTCTCAGTGATTTTGTTGAGTGTTTAATTTCAGCTAGTCAGTGTATGGTTAGGAAATGCCACATGAACAAACATACCAAAGGTGCTGCATGGTTTGACACTGAATGCAGAGAAGCGAAAAGAGGAAAGTAAGGAAAAACTGCGAAAATTTCGGAAAACAAGAAAACCAGAAGACCGGAAAGATTATGCAGATTCGAACAAAAGCTACAGGCGCCTGACTAGAATAAAGAAAAAAGAGTTCAAAAGAAATAAAGCAGCACTTCTAGCCACTAACCTGAAAAATGCATCAGTATTTTGGAAAGAACTGAAGAGTCTTGGGGGAGAGAAAAAAAGTAATGCAAGTGATAGAATTGATATAAATGTTTGGTATGATCATTTTAAAAGTATACTCGGTCACACAGCTAACGAAACAGTGGACGAGTCGAATGTACAAGAACAGGATGTATCAGAAGAGACAAACCACTCTCTGAACCAAGAAATAAGTGTAGATGAGGTTCAGAAAGCTGTTACAAACCTAAAGTCCGGAAAAGCTTGTGGTCTTGATCACATACACGCAGAGATGTTAAAAACGGGTGGAAAAGACGTGATATTGTTCATGACCAAACTATTTAATACAATTTTTGACAAAGGCATTTATCCAAGTGACTGGGCCAAAGCTATCATCGTTCCTATACACAAAAAGGGAGATATACACTTAGCAGACAATTATAGAGGAGTTTCACTCCTTAGCATCGTTAGTAAGTGTTATACAGCAATTCTGAATACTAGACTGTATAATTGGTTGGAAGAAAATGACAAAATTGTAGAAATGCAAGCTGGGTTCCGCAGGAACTACTCGACTACAGATCAGATTTTTAATCTATATGCAATTGCTCAAAAGTGTTTGAACAAGAAAGGTCAGAAGTTATATGTTGCTTTTGTGGACTTCAAAAAGGCTTCGATTCGTGCACCCCGAAAAACTGT
>JABMCL010001224.1:0-20000 GCA_018857735.1 Alviniconcha marisindica
CTTGCCTCCACGCTGCCACGTCTCCTGTTCTGTCTTCTTCCTGATGTGATTTTATTTTGTCACGTGAAGTGCGCGTGATGAACCAGTCCTCCGGCTGTCCTTTCTTACAGCTGTACACAAAGTAAACATCGTCACTCTCACACAACAACACTTCGCGGCCGTTTCTGTGGTCCGTGGTAATTTCTCTGGAAATTCCGTATTTTAGTTTTATTTCTCAGGCTTCTTACACGGAAAGTTTATGCGACTTCTCCCGCCCTATATTTGACATCTTGGGGTTCAAACCCTGCATGCTTTGTCTCAGCTACGGTGTCGGTCACGTGAGGAGTTCCGGGGTCCAACCTCGCCGCCAAAGCACCGAAATCCGTGTCGTGGAAAGCGTGCGCTTCTGTGTCAAACACTTCCTTGTACGCTGCTGCTGTGGTCAGTGCTGTCAGTTGACACAGAGCATCACGAGCAGATGTCACTGTGCTGTCAGTTGACACAGGGCCAGCATCACGAGCAGATGTCACTGTGCTGGCAAAATCAAACCGGTCAAGTTCGGGCAAAGGATGGAAAAGGTCGCAGGGAGAATCAGGTTTGGTATCAACACTTATCTGCTGTGCAGCATTCTCACCCGTTCAACAGGAAGCTGACTCCGTCGTGTGACTGCTGATGACTTGGTCGTCGTGCTGGCTCGTGGTGGTGATGGTGTGGCATCTGGGAGGGTGGACTGGCGATGGAGGACAGCGTGGTGGTGGACTGCTGTTGTCGGCCGCTTCACGAGTCACGAAGCCTCCCTGCTGACCTCGTCACGTCGTAGCTGTGAGGGTCACACGCGCCTGAAGCGTGTAGCACGTGCAGCTGCTTGACACGGTGGGCCGGCAAATCTCAACACAACAGTTGTAGCGGACTTATCTTGGCTCGACTCTTTGTGCAGGACGAGAGGCCAGCTCCTTGACTGTCAACCGGTTCTCCAGTACATCTGAAAGTCCGAGTAGGCCTAGCTACTGGTGTCGTCGATGTGTCTTGTAAAATAAATGTAGGATAATGTCCAACATTTCCACAGCTTTTGATAGGTGGGCCAACATTTCCGCAGTTCTGAGGCACGTCTGGCAGAGAGAGAGAGACAGAGAGAGACAGAGACAGAAAGAGTCTCACTCACCTCATATAACATGTCAGTCAACATAGGATCGCGTGATATCACCATACCGGCATGGGGGAAAAGTGTGCTTCGTGACGTGCGCTGCGCCGTCTGGTTGTTGTTGCTCAACTTGATCTTCTTGCCACAGTTGTCATGGAAACGGAGATACACCTTTAGATCAGCAAACAAAGACATACAAAATGAGTTAGTTCTTCAGCGATTGAGACTGCTGAAACATCAAAACAGCGAAAGGAAGAAAAGGAAACAGAAGCTGCAAGCATGCTGATGTTCCCGTTCACGTTATACTGTATTTGTTTGTCAAACTGTGGAATAAAATCCTGTATAACCAAAACAAGGAGAATCAGATAGGTATCAGACCAAAGATGTCAGGCTGGTATTTATGACGTGTCAGATTAAACCCATTATATAGCGGAAGGTGTCGCATTTCCTCTGTCAGGACAGGAAACTGCTCCTAAAGTAACGAACGAGTGGTAATGGGTATGCAGCACACAATGGCATGACCTGAACTGTCGCATGCTAATCCTACCGCTACCATCCCAACTGTTGATTGCTGTTTTCTCTAACTGCAATAGACAGCTAGGAATTCCCATCGACATCGCTCCTCCTACGGCCTTAATTAACGACTGGCGAAGAGTAGGCTGCACCAGGGCATGCTGTTGCTACATGCTGAACATACCGGTACTGTCTCAACCGCGGCCGTTTCTACTGATGACAGCGACCGGCATCTGGGAACTTCCTGGAGTACTGGAGTGAGATGAAGCTGACCTAGCTGGGACAGTTCCTGTTCTATACGGGACACTGCTTGCGGGTCGATGGTCAAGGTCAACGTGGAAATGACCTTGGCACCTTTCGGCAACTTGGCGCTGCAGTCAAGGTCGTGAACTCGTGTCTTCATCACCGCGGCCATGTCGCCGAAAGAACCGTGCGCAGAAAACCCTTGGACACGCTGTGTCACGTGCTTGTGTGACGTCAGCCTTCCTCGTCGCTGCAAAAGCAGAGTCTTCCCGTCAAGCACCGGGGTCTTGGCGTCAGCGCACTTTCTGAGTGCCAGCTTCTTGAGGCGGCGGCGCCACGCCTTGACCGCTGACTCCAGACGATCAGCCGTCGCCTCTATCTCAGCCACGGCAGTCTGCGTGCGTTTGTCGAGGTCCTGGAGCTGCTGGTCCAGTTGGCTGATGGCTCGCGCCAGCTCTGTCTCTCCCGCACTCAGCATGGCCACCAGTTTGGCCAGCTCTGCACGCGCCTGCTCCATCCTCGTCTCCAGTTTCGTCACTTCCGGGCACTGGCGGTGGTCCGCGGTGGCGCAAAACAAGCAGATGGACGCGCCGTGAGTTGGGCAGTAAACCTCGGACATTTCGTCGTCATGGACCCCACAGGTGGCAGGGCGGTTAGCGGCCAGTTTCTCCACCGTCAGAGAGGTCAGGTTCTCCACCTTGTGGTGTTTGGACACAGACTGTTTCTTGTGTACCGTGCTGCACGACTGGCAAAACATGTCCCCGCAGGTGAGACACAGGGACACAGCCGCCACGTTGACGCACACGCAACAGACATGCTGCTTGGACAGCAGACGATCGGCTTCCACCAAAGCCGCCATGGCCAAGTCAGTGGGAAAACCGTCAGCGATGTCTTCCAAGCTTCTACCTTTCCGCTCCTTGGGATCCACGATGGCGCATCGACACAGAGGACAGTTGGCTTCCGGTTGTGATTTTAACCACGAGACGAGACAGTGACGACACAAAAGATGGCCGCAGGGGAGGAGTTTGGGAAGAGTGAAGTGTTCGTGACACACAGTACACTCCATGTTGCTGGGTTCATCCACGGCTGCAGCCGTCGCCATCGTCACGTCCTGTGTCGGGTTGTGACCGACTGAAACACACAGACATGACAGAACGTGACACAACACAGTGATCAAGAGAAAGAAGTCAAAAGCAATTAATTCTGCAATAAACATTACTTTGTGGAACTATTTATGGATATCATCCATATCATACACTGAGGAAAGGATGCGGCTGTTGCAGTCGTATTTTTAACAGCTGTTATACATCATCACTACGCTCTGGGAATAGAGAGGGTTAGTACACGGGTGGTAGTGGTGGTGGTGGTGGTTAGGGAACTATTGTCTCTTGTGACGTCGGCCATTTGTGTGCGGATCAGAGGTCACAGGTCAGAGGTTACGAGGATCGTTTACCACATGGCTCAGGTTTTCGTCTACTGCTGCGTTCTTACCACACTGGATTCGTAAGGACCGTTTTCACTTTATTTTGCTGTGTTTTCACTTTATTTTGCTGTGTAAACAATAAACTGATACTTTTCTTTGAACATTAGCATCGTATGCTTGCATGAGATTGTAATTTGGGTTGCTTTTGTCGCTTGTATTCCTGTTTTAGCTTTACGATGCAACACTATCGATTTGATCGGAAATCATTGACGTAGTGCATGAAGTAACTGGGTGTGCGTGTTTCGTTTAGTTTACGATGCAACACTATCGATTTGATCGGAAATCATGTCCAGTGATGGCGCAAAAGACTAATTTGTAAAGTCTGTCACTGGATGACCCTTCTCAGCTTACTCTTCTGTGTGAAGGGGCAGGTGTTTAGGTAGCGATCTGTGACATCTGTGAGACTTCGGCCACGTTACGCTTGAGGCACGCGTAGCAGCGTAGGTAGACAGTCGGGTTGCGCCACTACCACCTCCACTACCTCCACCACTACCACCACCACTACCTCCACCACTACCTCCACCACTACCTCCACCACTACCACCACCACTACCTCACCACTACCTCCACCACTACCTCCACCACTACCTCCACCACTACCACCACCACTACCAGCTACACTACCACCACCCTACCATCCACCCTACCTCCACCACTACCCCACACACCCCTACACCACCACCCTACCTCCACCACTACCTCCACCACTACCTCCACCACTACCTCCACCACTACCACCACCGCTACCTCCACCACTACCTCCACCACTACCTCCACCACTACCACCACCACTACCACCACACACTACCACCACCGCTACCACTACCACCCGTGCACTGACCCTCTCTAATGGAGGTGGTAGTAGTAGTAGTAGTACTAATAGTAGTAGTAGCAGCATTAGTAGTAGTGGTGGTAGTAGTAGCAGTGGTGGTGGTGGTGGTAGTAGTGGTGGTGGTGGTGTACCAGTAGTACTGGTGGTGGTAGCAGTAGCAGTGGTAGTTGTGGTGGTGGTAGTAATAGTAGTGGTAGTGGTGGTGGTGGTTGTGCTATAACTAGTTGTACTACGGTACTAATACTCGCTAGTACGACTACAACTGTATATAGATGATGTTTATAGCGCTGTGTCATTATATTTGTTTGTTTTTCATGGCCCTTTACTGCTTAGCTAAACTACAAC
Source organism: Alviniconcha marisindica (assembly GCA_018857735.1). NCBI lineage: Eukaryota > Metazoa > Mollusca > Gastropoda > Provannidae > Alviniconcha > Alviniconcha marisindica. The sequence goes on from JABMCL010001224.1 coordinate 4,537, forward strand.
AACACTGGGGCACTACACCACCATCACCACCGCCAAGATCTCATCACCACCAACATCTCACCACCACCACCACCACCACCATCTCACCAATACCCCCACCATCTCACCACCACCACTACCACCACCACCAACATCTCATCACCACCACCACTACCACCACCACCGCCAAGATCTCATCACCACAATCACCATCTCACCACCACCATTTCCACCACATCTCAGCACTACCACCACCACGAACAACATCTCATCACAACCGCCACCACCACCACCGTCACCAAAATCACGATCACCTCCGCTAACATCTAACCAGAACACCACCACCATCGTCACCACCACCACCATCTCACCAAAACCAACATTGCCATCATCACCACCACCACCATCTCACCAAAACCAACACTGCTACCATCACCATCTGACCACAACCAACACTGCTACCATCACCATCACCACTACCATCTCACCACAACCAACACTGCTACCATCACCACAACAATCTCACCATAACCAACACTGCCACCACCACCACTACCACCTTCACCACACTACAACTTTCTTCCGACCACTGTTGCTGTCACTGTGGTCATGGGAGGACCAAATCCTGAACAACCCTGACATGACTCCCCTTCAGTTGGCTTCCTGTGACAAACAGCCCGTGTCTGCAGCTGTGGCAACAATGGTCGTTCTCGTCGTGTGCAAAGACAAGATCGAAGGAGAGCGATAAAAAGAAACAAACTCCTGTCAGTGAATGAACGTGGACTGATCAGTCTTTGAGGCAGCAAGCGAAGCAGCCAGGGGAAGCAACCGTTGATACACCAACAAGACTGCGAATAACACTGTTACCTCCCCTGATCAACACGAAAGTGGACTGCAAACTTACCAGTCTTTGTGGCAGGAAAATTGAAACGCGACCGTTCTGTGTGAAATAAGTTACGAATAGAAGGATTCCTAGTCATCTAGTAAAGCATAAAACACACCCTTAAACCATGTAATCACTTGAAGTCGGTGTACTGTGTTCGCAAAACACTGACTAGAACAGACTCCGACAGCACAAACGTCAGTGAAACCAGATTCTGGGAAATACAGTGTGAACTGAAAGTAGCAAAGAAAGAGAAAAGGGCTTGCTGTTTCTATCGGCAGGTCTACAAACAGCTGATTCAACTCACGTGTGTCAATGTGGACAGGTAGAGAGGACAAGGATGGCGGACAGGGCTGATGTTGCTATCAGTGATGGAACACAAACACCGAGTCTCTTCGCTGACTGCCACAATCCACCCACAGTGCAGAGTGCTCTCCCTTTCAGCAACAAACTCAACTGTCACAGTCAATGGACAAATATCACAGTGGTTTTCCGTTCAGATGGGTTGCAGACGGGGGGAGCCAGTATTACAATATGCATTTATTGTGTGTGTATGTTTTGCCCATATGTTAAGGCCAAATCAAAATATTCAAGGCATTTTTATTGGGAAAATAGAACACAAAATTTCACAATATGCAGATGATACTGAAAGTATGTTGGAAGGCGACCAAGTATCCTTTGAAGAAACAGTAAAAACAACTGACACGTTTGAAAAAGCATCCGGACTCTGTTTGAATGCGGGTAAGGCCAGCACCATACGGCTTGGCAGTAGACAAAATTCACCTGTTAAATATGTGCCACATTTAAAAATGGAATGGAACCCATCCAAAAGAGACTCGGTATTTGGTTCACTAGAGAATGGTTTTCTGAAATAAGAGCTTTGTATCAAATATGTTAAAAGAGACAAATCAGACCATTGGGAGTCACTGATTTTATATAAAATTGTTTATCTTCGGATTTTATTACCAAACCCTCCAGACAGTCTTATTGATGCGTTGCAGAAGACAATATTTGAGTTTGCATGGAATAAAACAACAAGACAGGAAAAGTAGAAAAACAGCAGTGAAACCTATTAGAAAGGGAGGACTTGGAATACATAACATAAGAAATTATATAATGCTTTGAAACAAATGTGGATACAGAAACTAAAGACAAGTAGCCACAAATGAAAACTTACCATTAAATCATTTTATTCCAAAGTATTACTGCTTGAACAGTTGCTTCTGCAGTGATAATATTCGGGTTGGAAACAGAACTATGTTTGACAAAAACTGGATTGATAATGGTGTTTGTCATACTGGAAATACCTTGAATGAAAATGGTACATTCATGACATTTAAATGATTTAAGGAGATACGACATTAACACAAATTATACTACGTATACTGGATGTGCACGTTGTGTCAAAAGTTATATACGTAAAACTGGACTAATAGCGGAGGAAAATGGTCTGACAGAGTTGACCAAGACCCTTCAGGTTATTTATAGCACACGGAAATGTACAAGTCTCTATTAGGAGGTGATACCTCAGAATCTCAGTAAGCTAAATTGCTGTGAGAAATTGGAAGCCAAATTAAACAAAGATACTAACTGGAGTACCACTTTTATGAAAACACAAAGAAACCAAAAAGTAAAACTGAAATGGTTCCAGGTTAGACTGGTTCCATATTAGAATCGTACACATGTTGTATTAATGCACATGGATGTTGAAAACGATGCAACTTGCTATTTCTGTAGAAAAGAAAGAGACGCCACAAATCGTATTTTTGGAGATGTCCCAACATACAACCGTTTTGGGAGCAGCTACAGACGGCAGTAAATGAGAGATGGACACTGTTACCTCCCCTTATCAACACGGAAGTGGACTGCAAACTAAAGCCAAGAAAATTGAAACGCAATCGTTCTGTGTGAAACAAGTCACGAATAGAAGGATTCCTAGTGATCTGGTAATGCCTTTGAATCATAAAACACACTCTTAAACCATGTACCTACTTGAAGTCGGTGTACTGTGTTCGCAAAACACTGACTAGAACTGACTCCAACAGCACAAACGTCAGTGAAACCAGCTTCTGGGAAATACAGTGTGAACTGAAAGTAGGAAAGAAAGAGAAAAGGGCTTAGTTGTTGCTATCGGCAGGTTTACAAACAGCTGATCCAACTGACGTGTGTCAATGTGGACAGGTAGAGAGGACAAGGATGGCGGACAGGGCTGATGTTGCTATCAGTGATGGAACACAAACACCGAGTCTCTTCGCTGACTGCCACAATCCACCCACAGTGCAGAGTGCTCTCCCTTCCGCTGCAAGCCGCGCGACGCTAAGGTCACAGAGCCGTAATCTGCTTTAGCTCTGTGAAATGGTGCATAATGTAACTGGAGCACACGCACAGGCACTGGAGAAATGTAAGCTTATAGATCCAAACTATATATTATATGCTGTCTGACTCAGAAGCAGGTCCGTACACGCTGCAGACGGTGCACGTCTGTGAGGTGTAAGAACCATGCACACTCCCAGCATCGCTTTCCGGCACCTATGTCGGAAACCAGTGACGAACAGGTGGGCCAAGCGTTGTTCGTTCAGGGTACACAGCACTGTGCTTTGCTCACACCCATCTCGAGCCTGTGCAGTGTCTCGGTATCAATTACACACAGCCCTTCGCGAAGCACCAAGGCTACACAAAGGGGTGGCGGTGGGGGAGGGAGGGGGGGGGGGGGTCTGCTTGTCACACCCGTGTCTCAAAGAGGCAGCTACGACAGCATTATTTGGTGTCCTTAATCAGTCAGCCCGACATCTGAGGACATTAAGCCCCACATCATCATCCTCGGATTATCTGAAGGGAGGGTGTTTTTGTAGCTATTCAAAACACACTGTGACCATTTCTGTAGCTATGCAAAACACGTTTTGACCAATTCGGTAGATATTCAAAACGTGCTGACCACATCGGCAGATACTCAAAGCACGATGTGTAAACCTATAGTAACTCTGTCAGTCACACCAGTACGACTAGAGCGCGGTAGGTCTGCCCGGAAGCAGAGAATGGCGCTATAGTTACCATGGTGAAGCTCTTATTCTCATCTCGAGATGAAGCGCCCGAGAAAAAAAAGTGTGTATATAAATTAATTTAATACACACACACACACACACACACACACACACACACACACACACACACACACACACACACACACACACACACACACAACGAGCCGACCCGTTATCATTGTCTCCACCAAAGGCCAACTCTGTCTTACCTTTATTAATATTTAGGTCAGTGTTAGTTCAGTATGTAGAGCCAGTCAAACAACGCACCAGTGCAGTAAGTCACCAGCTCCCACACTTTCTCACTGACACATGCAAAAACCAAAAACATTTGACCTTGGTCTTGTACACAGGCTTGATGAAAACATATCATTTTATGGGACTCCGTGACGAGTCGCTTGCTAACACTGTCCCATTTCTTCTGTCCACTCTCCCTCTCCCCCCCACTCCCACCCCCATCTCTCTCTCTCTCTCTCCTCTCTCTCTCTCTCTCTCTCTCTCTCTCTCTCTCTCTCTCTCTCTCTCTCTCTCTCTCTGTGAAACTTGGACTGACTTGTTTGCGTTACCCATCCTTAAATAATCAAAAGGTATCGCTGTTCTTATGGCACATATTTGTCTTTTTCAGACTGCCTATTATTTATATTGTTCTGTTTACACCCCTCCCCTCCCCCCCTCCTCCCCCCCCTGCTGAAGCAATTTTAGCTGCGAAATGTTTGTTCAAAATGAGTGTGGTACACGTTTGTCGACAGAGGTCGGGTTACGATACTCTCCGATGACTTTACTCTGAACAAACGATGCGTTGCATAGATTTCTATTTTCAGACTGCCTATTATTTATTCAGTTCGGTTTACACCCCTCCCCCTCCCCTGCTGAAGCAATTCTAGCTGTGTTGTAGAGCACTACCAAATGTTTGTCCAAAATGAGTGTGGTACACGTTTGTCGACAGAGGTCGGGTTACTATGCTCCCCGATGACTTTATTCTGAACAAACGATGCGTTGCACAGATTGCCACTGTCAGAGATCCTCGAGCCCTGTGCTTATTCTTGTGCACTGAAGCAGAACGTTTGCGCCAAAGGTGCAGCGAACACAGAAGGTACGGGACTGGGTCACGGTGACACACTACAACCTGCAGGCACTAATCCTGTGTCGCCTTCTCTTCGCCTCCTGACAACTGCACTACGTGTCATCGTGACGTCAGCAGGCACCGGCGTAAAATCACACAGAAAGCAAAGCAATAAACAACAAACGAGAACAGCGAGAACAAAAACAAAACAAACAACAACAGCAACAATAACAAAAGAAAAAAGAAAAAGAAAAAATCAACAGCAGCAACAACAAGTAGTAGTACTAACTTGTATGAATTTTATTCGTCCTGTTTTGCATGGTTCTTTATATTACTCCTGTCTTACACGATTTCTGTCAAACAATTCTCGTTGTATTGATTTAAAAAAGTCAGCGAACGGAGCTTTGTTTTGAGAGCATAGTCTACTTGCGATATTAGGGATATTTCCATCTTTTGACATCCAAGCTTTATTTCTAGTCGGCTCATAATGACACGTACGTCCATGTCTTGTAGCCTGTAGCTGTACTTCATCAAAGCATCTGGAGTCATAGTTTTCGTTGCTTTTAAAGGACTTTGAATATTAATACTGCTGTAATAAAGGACTTTGACCAGATACAGTGAAACTGCTTTCAAGAACCACATAAACACAACAATCAAAGGCTTTCACAAAGTCTATTGAGCGAACAATAGGCTCAGTGAAGGCGTTTAATGAAATATAGGACTGCTCTAATGACGGCTATTGCACACCCAGTCAAACAAGGTGAGTCAAACTCACTACACACTACTGAGGAAAAGAAACAAACATTATGCACAGTACATTCATGTGCATTTCACACTTCACACTCTCCAGGTCTAGCTTGCTGGGGTGCTTAACACCTGCGGCAAGATCTGGTGGTGTAGCCAGGTGGTTGCTTAACACCTGCGGCAAGATCTGGTGGTGTAGCCAGGTGGTTGCTTAATACCGCGGCAAGATCAGGTGGTGTAGCCAGGTGGTTGCTTAACACCGCGGCAAGATCAGGTGGTGTAGCCAGGTGATCAGGTGGTGTAGCCAGGTGATCAGGTGGTGTAGCCAGGTGGTGGTGTAGCCAGATGATCTGGTGGTGTAGCCAGGTGGTGGTGTAGCCAGTGATCGGTGGTGTAGCCAGGTGGTGGTGTAGCCAGGTGGTGGTGTAGCCAGGTGATCCAGGTGGTGGTGTAGCCAGGTGATCTGGTGGTGTAGCCAGGTGATCGGTGGTGTAGCCAGGTGGTGGTGTAGCCAGGTGACAGGTGGTGTAGCCAGGTGATCAGGTGCTGTAGCCAGGTGGTGGTGTAGCCAGGTGGTGGTGTAGCCAGGTGGTGGTGTAGCCAGATGATCTGGTGGTGTAGCCAGGTGATCAGGTGGTGTAGCCAGGTGATCAGGTGGTGTAGCCAGGTGGTGGTGTAGCCAGGTGATCAGGTGGTGTAGCCAGGTGGTGGTGTAGCCAGGTGATCAGGTGGTGTAGCCAGGTGGTGGTGTAGCCAGGTGATCAGGTGGTGTAGCCAGGTGGTGGTGTAGCCAGATGATCTGGTGGTGTAGCCAGGTGATCTGGTGGTTTAGCCAGGTGATCAGGTGGTGTAGCCAGGTGATCAGGTGGTGTAGCCAGGTGGTGGTGTAGCCAGGTGATCAGGTGGTGTAGCCAGGTGATCAGGTGGTGTAGCCAGGTGATCAGGTGGTGTAGCCAGGTGGTGGTGTAGCCAGGTGATCAGGTGGTGTAGCCAGGTGGTGGTGTAGCCAGGTGATCAGGTGGTGTAGCCAGGTGATCTGGTGGTGTAGCCAGGTGATCTGGTGGTGTAGCCAGGTGATCTGGTGGTGTGTGGTGGTTGTAGCCAGGTGGTGGTGTAGCCAGGTGATCAGGTGGTGTAGCCAGGTGATCAGGTGGTGTAGCCAGGTGATCAGGTGGTGTAGCCAGGTGATCAGGTGGTGTAGCCAGGTGGTGGTGTAGCCAGGTGGTGGTGTAGCCAGGTGATCAGGTGGTGTAGCCAGGTGATCAGGTGGTGTAGCCAGGTGGTGGTGTAGCCAGATGATCAGGTGCTGTAGCCAGGTGATCAGGTGGTGTAGCCAGGTGATCAGGTGGTGTAGCCAGGTGGTGGTGTAACCAGGTGATCAGGTGCTGTAGCCAGGTGGAGGAGCTGCGGTTGGAGCTTGTGCTGAGGCGGTCACTGGAGGTGGAGATGGTGACGGCTGCCAAGCTGCAGTGGGCGGTGTTGACGGAGATTGATGGGTGTGCTGCCTACGTGGTGTTGGTGGTGGCTCGTCCGCTGTAGGGATGCTGTGCGTGTTGTTGCGCCGAGCTGTTTCCTTGTGAGTTTGCATAATGTAGGAGCGAGGGTTGCTGTGACGCTTCATGGTCTGTCCTTGGTGCTTGATACCCCCCCCCCCCCCCCCCCCCCCCCCCCCCGTTGCTCTGTGGATTTCGTAGTGAGCTGGTCGTGTGGGTGAACTGGTACTCTTGTGCAAATTCCCTAAATTACGCGCTAGCAAACTGCGAGCCATTGTCCGAAACCACCACATCCGGTATGCCATGTGTGGCGGAAATGCTTTTCGCTGCCCGAATGGTTGCGGAAGCAGCTTCTCCCTGCATGAGACGAATTTCTGCCCGTCTGGACAGGTAATCAACTGCAATGACGTACTTCTTTCCATAAAGATCAGACAAATCCATCCCTACTCTTGACCATCGGCGGTCTGGCACATCCGAGGGTAGAAGTGGTGATGTTTGGGCGGAATGGTTGGCACTTGTTTTCCATTTCTTCTATCTGGTTGCTGAGGTTGGACCACCAGACACTGGTGAGGGCCAAGGCGCGACGTTTTGTTATCCCAAGGTGGCCTTCGTGGAGACGGCTGAGCGTTTCCAGCTGTACGTCCCTAGGGATGACAATCCGGGCGTCAAAGAGGAGCAGGTCGTCGGCAATTGAAAAATGTTCTCTGTCGGTGTAGTACTGCTTGAGGAGGAGTTTTGGGGCGTGTAACCCGGCCAGCCTTCAGCGCAATACTTCCTGACCTGCGCTGTGACGTTGGTTTGCTTTTGCATGTGTACAGTTTCTGTTAGTTTGGCCGTGGATGCAGGAAGGACGTCGGCCGCTTGCTTGGCAAAGGCTGTGACTGCCTCGCTTTGTTGGATGTCATTGTCTGCTGGCATGCTGATGGGAGCTCAAGAGAGAGCATCCGCTGTTACCTGGTGTTTCCCACACACGTCAATCACTGTGGGGATGTAGCGCATGAGTCGCAGTTGGAAGCGATGAATTCTGGGTGGCATTTGAGCAACATCTTTTGAGTTGAGGAGGGGGACAAGTGGTTTGTGATCAGTTTCTATAACAAAGTCAAGTCCCAAGAGGTAATCATGGAACCTCTCTGCAGCCCAAGTGGCTGCCAACGCTTCCTTCTCAATGACGGCGTAGTTTCGTTCTGCGTCATTCACGGACGTGGAGATGAAGCTCACCGGACGCTTTGTTCCATCGTCCAGGAATTGCGTAAGCACGGCTCCAATGCCTGTCGCCGAGGCGTCTGCAGCAACGATTGCTTTGCACTGGGGAGAGTAGTGAGCGAGGACGGGGGGAGGGGGGGGGGGGGAGAGGCAAGCAGATCCTGGGTCATTTTGAAGGCCGTCGCCTGTGCCTCGTCCCAGATCCATGATTGATCTTTCCTCAGGAGTTGGCGGAGTGGTGCGCTGATCTGTGCCAGGTTTGGCATGAACTTTGCCAGTTGACTGGTCATGCCCAAGAATCGCTGGAGCTCTGTGACGGTGGTGGGTGGCGGGAAGTTGGAGACGGCGGCAATCTTCTCTGGGTCTGGGCGGATTCCGTTTCCATCTATGATGTGGCCCAGGAACGTTATGGCTTCCTTTGAGAACTCACCTTTTTCATTGAGTGTCAGTCCAGCATCTGAAAGTTTCCGAAGAACTTACCTCACGATGTTGTCATGGGTGGCTTGGTCAGCAGCGTGAATGGGTACGTCGTCCATGTGACAGATGGCACCCTCCACATCAGCGAGGATTTCTGACACGGTTCGTTGAAAGAGTTCATTGGCATTGCAGATTCCAAAGGGAAGCCTGTTCATGCACAATCTGCCAAAGGCGGTGACAAAAGTCGTGAGGAGACCTGACTCTTTGGAGAAAGGAATCTGCCAAAATCCGCTTTTGGCCTCCAGCTTGGAGAAGATCTTCGAGTTCACCAGCTTGGCTAAACTCTCGTCCACTGAAGACACTCGGTGTGCTTCGCTCTGGACCGCTTTGTTCAGACGTGTCGGGTCGATGCATATTCTGACTGCAACGTTTGGTTTTGGAACCACTACGATTCCAGAATACCAAGAGGCTGGCTCCGTGACTGGTGAGATCACGCCCTGTTCCAACATCCTGTCAATTTCCTGCTTCATTTTCGGGAGAAGAGGATGTGCTGGCTTTCCGGGTGTGTACAGACAAAAGGGAGTGGCGTTGTCTTTGAGCTTGACTGAATATTCCTTCTGGAGATTTTCCAGTCCACGGACAATTTGGGGGAATTCCTGCTTGAAGTTGGTGTGCTGATGCTGTCAATGACTTATGAGTGCTGTCACTTCCAGTCTAGATGCCTGGCTGTCAGATATAAATTTAAACAAGATTTGTGGTGCTTTGTTTATTGATTTTGCTAAGGCGTTTGATGTAATCAGTTATAACTTACTGTTAAAGAAGATGAACCTTTATGAGCTAACAACTGACACACTTAACTTGATCAAGTCATTCTTATCTGACCGCCATCAAGTAGTATCTGTTAAAAATAAGCAATCAGAAGTCAAGCCAGTTGTATTTGGTGTTCCACAAGGATCTGTTTTAGGGTCTCTCTCTTATTCTCAATCTATATTAATGATCTCCCTCTGCATATATCATCTGGAAGGTGTGATATGGTAGCCGATAACACAACAATCCACACTTCTGGGAGAGATATCCCCGCAATAGTTGCTACACTCCAGTCATGCGTTTCGGACATTATTGAATGGACCCATATCAATCATATGTCTCTTAATCCATCCGAGACTAATTACATGATATTAACAACGCGTCAGAAACGTCAAATATTAAGCTCACCACCCGTCCAGTTACTGGTCGGTAACAAGCAACTACACGAAGTTAGTGAACACAAACTTTTAGGTGTCATTATCGATAACAATCTCACATGGCCCACACATACGTTATCTATGCAAATCACTAGCGAAAAGGGTTTATCAATCAGCAAAAATTAAGAACTTCCTCGCCTTTCATGCTCGAAAAACATTTTTCCAAGCCCATATCCAGTGACGTATAGACTATGCCTCAACTCTCTGGGACTCCACAAGTGAGTCTCTGTTAAAGCCTTTAAAATCCGTACACAGAAGAGCAGTCAAGATAATATTGCTAAAAAAACACTAGCCTCACAAACGATGACTACAAGAAAACTACAGTCCTTCCCCTCAAACACAGACTAACGTATAATAAAGCTCGCTTTATGCACAGAATCCTCTCGGGTAAGGCACCCACTTATCTCGTAAAAAGAGTGTCTATCAACCTTTATTCCAGAAATTACTCAAAAGAAAGCTTAATGTATCCATGCCTAGATTAGATCTATTTAAATCAAGCCTAATGTATTGTGGACCGACTCTATGGAATTCACTACCTGTTGCACTGACAGAGCCAAGTACAGTGTCGGCCTTTAAACATCGACTGTCGACACATATGCTAACTTCTCTAGGTACAACTTAAAATAAGGAGAAGTATCACTTTAATGCTCCATTTTTCTTAAAAGTACAGGCTGTTTTTCCGTTATACATTAAAGCTTTTCACTTTTAATGCATTATGCCCCCTGTATATGCTCCACATTTATACTTTTAATGCATTATGCCCCCTGTATATGCTCCACATTTATACTTTTAATGCATTATGCCCCCAGTATATGCTCCAGATTTATACTCCATTACTTGTTAATCAGTTGTTTTTTGCATTTTGTTTTCTCCTCATTTTATATAAATGTAGTGTATTTGATTATGAATATTCTGTTCTTTCTTCCTTTTCCCTCCCTCCCCCCCCCCCCCCCCCCCCCCCCGCCCCCCACCCCCATTTATGTTAAGGTGTACTATTGTTTTATTTTGTTTTGTTCCAGCACAAATATCGTCTCCTCTGTTGTTGTACCCTTGTGGGAGAGTGTGGCGGTGAAGACCCAGGACGTTGAGAGGAGTCTCACCTGGTCCTCGAAGGGATTTCTTTGCAGGTTTGAGTTTCTTTGCTTTCGCCATGCTTTCTCCCACCACCGCGACTGAGTTCAAAGCTAGCTGGTTTTCCATCCAGGAAGATTTCAGCTGACCAGCAATCCATGTCATCCACTGAGGTGATACACCCCAGGAATTCATGGTTGTCATCGTTTGGAGAGTCATCTGCTTCTTCTGTGAGTTCACGGACAGGTTTGGGGCGAGAACGGCAGACTGCTCCGTAATGATAACTGTGCATTATTGTTCTTCTTCTTATTATTATTATTAATGGCCTTTTTTGGATCAGGATGCATTGAAGGCCTGTCTGGCAGGGTAGTACACTCTCTTGTGTGGCTCTCTGTTACAGTATGGGCATTGTGATGGATGCTGTTTGTTGAACGGTTTGTGCTGGTCCTGTGGATTTTTCCGGTGGTGACAACGGTTCTTAGGGGAAGGGAGACTACCATGTTTCACAGTCATCTTTACCGCGAAGGAGTTCTTGCCCTTCCTTGACGGGCGAACTGAACCGCCTCTGCCAGCTAGAGTCAGTAAGTAAGTAAACATGGTGCTTAACGTCCACAGAAACCATAAGGCTTATTAGAGACGGGGAGAAGGGGGGGGAAGGGGAACTGAGGTGGGGGGGGGGGAGAGGGAGATTATATACCTATCGCTACACTGTCACCACCAGAATGACATCTGAGTTAAGATGGGCAGCGATGAGAGCTATTTTAATGTTTCAGTATGAAGTGATGGACAAAGTCACAAGACAGTGTCCACAAACCACAACCTTTTTTAAGAGAAAAGAGAGCCGAAGCGATATCGCACCGAGGTCCTTCCGCTTTCCAGCCTACCGCCTTACCGCTAGGCCAAACCGGCTCACTCTGCCAGAGTTGGTAGGTAGGTAGTGTTGCTTAATGTTCTCAGATGTCGGTTGACATATTAGGGACAAGCTGAGACCAATGCCGAAGCATGGTTCAATATAGCTTTACGTCCACGGGAACCAGAAGGCTCGTTAGGACGGACAGCCCAGGACGGCCACCTCAACTCTCACACAGCTCCTGAACTATGACTGCCAGAGTTAGGTTTTTGATCGCTTTTAATAAGCGCTATTCTCCGCTCTCGAGCAAACCCACTGCGCTCGCATGTGATTCTACATGAGTGAATAGCTTTTTATAGCGCGTCTTTGAATATCCGACGAAGTGGTGTACTTACAGCGCTGGCATGGCTGGTGCCACATGAAACTGTGGCCGTCTCGGCGCGTTCTGTGTACACCATACAACCATGCACCATGTCACTTCATGCAAAGCCACATACGTAAGGTGCATGCGTATTTAGCTGTAACGTGCCTCCTGCACTTTTGGCAGAATGACCGGGCTCTTTTACGTGCTACTGCGGTAACACCGGGGGGTGGAACGGATACCGAAGTAAAAGTCAGCACAAAAAGTCGACCCTGGAGAAGAAGATTTTCCCGCCGCTCCTGCAGGGATTCGAACCCGCGACTTTCGCTCACGAATCCGGCGCTCTAACTACAGAGCTATCCCCACTCCCGCAGGTTTGCTCTGGTTTGCAAGTCATGAGACAGGTCGTCGTCTGCAACGTCTACTACAATTCTGTCTCTTATCAGTTCGTCTTTAGGACCGCCATAATCGCGGTCTCCGACCAGTCTATGCAGGTCTTGTATGAAGGTGTCGATTAATTGCCTCCCCTTGTTTCTGGACCCTTCGGGTTAAACTTTACCCGCACAGAAATGACGTTTTATAGCGCGCAGCAAAATGTGTGTCAAACGTGAGGAGAAGGTCAGTGTCTGTGATAGTAGACTCATCCACGTTGAGTGTGTCTGTGATAGTAGACTCATCCACGTTGAGTGTGTCTGTGATAGTAGACTCATCCACGTTGAGTGTGTCTGTGATAGTAGACTCATCCACGTTGAGTGTGTCTGTGATAGTAGACTCATCCACGTTGAGTGTGTCTGTGATAGTAGACTCATCCACGTTGAGTGTGTCTAGAATGTCATCGGCGACGTCCCTCGTGGAGGACTGCAAACTGCTCACCTGTTTTGTTTCGTCTAAGCCGGTTAATATTAAGATTTTTAATGATGGTTCCGTTCTGGACTCTATAATTTGACGGTGGAGCAGGATTTGTTATTCCTGACTTAAAAGTGCAAAAGTCTTTTTACTTAGGGAAGGGTTTTTCCATATTCACACCCGAGTTACAAGCTAAGCAAAGTGAAAGTCTGCGCGCCCAAGACTCGGCCATACAAAAGCCGAATCAAACAGAAATACCATGTCTCACAGTTTACAATCAGCCCTCGGCACTAAGCCATATTCAACTAGTAAAATGAACATTCGACAACGATGAAGTCAACATCTTCAAAGTGTTAGCCAAAATATACCACCGATTTCATGTAGAAAAATAGATCGGTAGGAAACTAAACAAATACGTTATGCCGCACAGAGATCTGCACGGCCGTACTGACAAAGGACCCATACTTTAGAGGGATAACTTTGCATCGGCAAAGCAACACTCAAACTGAACATCCAACAATGGCAACATAATATACTAGCTACATATCAGCTAACCAGGATTAGCTGCATACATGTTGCAAACACTGGTCACTTTGTGAACATGGTAACATTATAAACATACATCATTTACATCAATGAGAAACGACAGAACAACAAGCCATAGAAAAATAACTACTTACAGGCTCTCCCCTGAATCAGATGCATAGGCAGCAGCTGGAACTATTACTAACTGACGACCTGCTGCTGCAGGGACTCTGGGGGAAAGAGGACGCAGCGGTGGTGGTTGTGATGCTTAATGTCCTCAGATGTCAGTTGACATATTAGGGACAAGCTGAGACCAATGCCGAAGCATGGTTCAATATAGCTTTACGTCCACGGAAACCAGAAGGCTCGTTAGGACGGACAGCCCAGGACGGCCACCTCGACTCTCACACAGCTCCTGAACTATGAGGACGCGGCGGTAGGTAGGTAGGTAGTGTTGCTTAATGTCCTCAGATGTCAGTTGACATATTAGGGACAAGCTGAAACCAATGCCGAAATATGGTTCAATATAGCTTTACGTCCACGGAAACCAGAAGGCTCGTTAGGACGGACAGCCCAGGACGGCCACCTCGACTCTCACACAGCTCCTGAACTATGTACGCGGCGGGCCCAGCGCACAAGTTTTAACACTTTAGATAATTGGGGCCATAAAACTCCTACCCAATCAAAAAGGAAAAGGACAGGAAAGAAAAGGTTAAAGGGTCATAGCCCGAAACACATACAATACACTCGGTTACATATATATACTGTGTGAGTATGTGTGTGTGTGGTCTAATATCACCTCGATGTGAACAGACATAAAATATTGATTGATTGATTGATGTCTAAGCCGGTGGTGTTTCTGTACCGAAGGAGGAGTCAGACGAGTGTGGTTTTGCAAGCCAACTTTATTCTCTCTCAAGTCCCATTAGCCCATTAGTCTATCCCAATTGGGAGTTGTTTCCCTTTGGTCGCGTGCTACAGTCCTGGAATTATGAACAATAACCAGTAACAAATAATTATAACTAACTAACCCAACACTGCCAAGTTAACTTGTGATTAATTTACTTGCCTTCAAACTTGAAACTGGCGAGGGACATCCAATAAACAGGAAGATTAAGCGCATCCTACGGATCGCTATAATCGCTTTCACCATCACATATAATCGCAGTCAACATCAATGTTATCATCGTAGTTATCACCAAAGTCGTAATCATAGTTATCTTCATAGTCATCACCACAGTCGTCATGTTCAACCATATCATCGGAACTGTCGATCTCTGTCTCTTTCCAGTCCTCTAAGTAGCCATTAACACCGTCATCCTCAACGCAGTCGGATGCTGTATTCTGAAACAGGGAGTCATCGTCTTGGTCCAGTGAGTCCTCCACACAATTAGGACTTCCAGCGTGAAACAGGGAGTCATCGTCTTGGTCCAGTGAGTCCTCCACACAATTAGGACTTCCAGCGTGAAACAGAGAGTCATCATCTTGGTCAACAGTGTCCTCCATAAGATCGGAATATGGGTTTTGAAACAGAGTCATCATCTTGGTCCAGTGCGTCTTGTCCAAAATCGGTACTTGCATCAGGAAACAGAGAGCCATCAGTTTGTTCAACTGTGTCCTCAGCGAAATCAGACTCCGCAGCTTGGTACAGAGAGTCGTCACATTGGTCGGATACGTTCTCCTCCAAATAGAAATCATAATCAGCATCAAGGGGAAGAGGATTAAAGTCAGCTTTCAGAGATTCTTC
>JABMCL010001224.1:22500-25000 GCA_018857735.1 Alviniconcha marisindica
CAGGTAACTTCCCACTTTTCTGGTCACTTCCTGGTACCTGGAGGGGAGGATGAGTGATGGTGAGCCAAAATATTTAGTTTCAAAGGTTAGCTTTAAAAAAGGGAATGATTGTTGTTGTTCTTGACTTTTTGTTTGTTTTCGCCCGACGAATTATCTGGCCTGAGCAGATTAGGTGCCTGAGACGAGGCCATTGTCAATTGTTTTGCAGGCCGAGTCTGTAAAAACGTGTGTAAAACAACAAAACGTAATGATGTAATACACTTTCCGTAAGTAGCTGCACCCGTGGGGAGATCCCCAATCTATTTGTAGACCATCAAAGTTAGTCTTAAATAGGCGTATTTCAAAAGGGCCAAAGCAGAAATTACTGCTATTGAAAAATCGTACCTGAAACATTTTTTTTTTTAATCATGCCAAAAATCGTTCTTTAGCCAAACCTGCATGGGCTAGTCCCTTTAAGAAAAGCAAATAATTATAATGAATGGAGTCCTCTAAGATAAGAACAAACTAACGAACCATGCAACCAACCAACCAAGTAACTAACTTCACCTACCCATGCTTCTTCGTCGTAGTAGGTGATCCTGTGAGGTTGTCAGGACATTAAAATACAGTTCCTAACTACTTTTGTCTTCTTGCCTTGATTCGTCCTTTGCCACGGGTTGCTTTTCTTTGCTGGCACTTGCACAGAAGGCCCTGTGAAAGTAGCGAGGCGAGGTCATCGGGCACTGGGAGTCCAACAACATTCAAAGCCTGTGTCAGCATCTTCAGCAGTTCCACGTTATTCCTGTGCTTGGCACACAGCTGGAAGGCAAAGTCCCACTGGGTTTCGTCAACATCACTGCACTCTGTGATAGTACTGAAATCAAAAAGAAAGCAAGAACAACTGGAGTAAAACAACACCAACAGACATCCTTCTTCCCCTTCTAACCCCCCATCCCACACCCCACGCCCCACTCACACACACTGGCAATAAGTGCTTCTAACAATCTTAATTGCTCTCTCTCTCTCTCTCTCTCTCTCTCTCTCTCTCTCTCTCTCTCTCTCTCTCTCTCTCTCTCTCTCTCTCTCTCTCTCTCTCTCTCTCTCTCTGTATACGACATTCTTCAAGTTAGCTGGAAAACCAGGCTTACAAATGCATGTGCACTCACTACCTCAAAACATGACTTGTCTAACAGACACAAGAGATCAATACAAACATTTCAAATGAAAGAGTTTGTTTCAAAATGCCCCCCACCCCCCTCCTCCAAGGTTGATAATACAATACAATGCTTTATTAATCCTTGAAAAGGAAATTAAGTTGTCTGCCTTTGACCCATCATAAGTATAAATAAGTAAGTAAGTATTAAACAGTTTCCCTCACTTAATTAGAATAAAAACTTGATAAAATTAAGTAAATATAGAGTAAGCAGAAAATGCAGTTGCAATCACAATGCTGCCCGGATCATTTACACAAATACTAGTTGTCACACCTTTAAGTTAATCTTAAGTAACACATTCAAAAACTCTGGGGCTGTCGATCAAGTCTAGTTACAGAAAAACTTTACTGATTGCTCTGCTCTTTGGTGGACACACAGGTAGGCAGGTAGGCAGGTAAGTTAATTGCACAGCTGATTCGGTGATTTGTTAAAAATGAGATCCAAACACATGAAAGGTTCAAAAGAATTATATTTATTAGGACAAGACACAACCTGCAAATTTTCGGGGTAATCCCCTTTGTCAAGCTACAAAATGATACTAAAACAACAGTTAAACGGTGAAAAACAATGAAAAATGAGATGGAAACCTAAACTAAGCTAAGCTTTCCATTTTATTTTTCATAGTTTTTCACCGTTTAGGTTTAAATTTTCAGTTTCATCGTTTTCACCGTTTAACTGTTGTTTAAGTGTCGTTTTGTAGCTTTACAAAGGGGATTACCCTGAACATTTGCAGGTAGGGTTTTGTCCTAATAAATAACATTCTTTTGAACCCTTTATGTGTTTGAATTTTGTTTTAGAATGCTAGCAGTCATTCTTGTTTCAGAATTTTGTTAAAATCCAATTCATATCAAACCGGTATTCCATTTGTGTGCAAGCATTAGCAGGCGGAAATACGTCAGCAAATCGTCTCAGTCTCATTCTCTTCATGATGGCGTGTCGAAGACAGTGGTCAGTTGGATCCTCCTTGCCATCCCAGCAAAATGTGGCTCCTTCAAGGACATGGGGGTAGTGCTTCTTCATGGCAGGCAGGCATTTCTTTTCCAACAATTCCGGTGGCACTCGATGGAGGATTTTCCACAGGTGTCTGGCTTTGTCTCTTCTGGTTTCTTTGGCACTGACTTCCTTTTCGTCGTCGCTGCTCACGATGCCGCCAGCTACAAGATCGTCCACTAACTGAGATTCAATGGGCTGGACAAACTCGAGAAATCTCGTATGGATCTTCCTGAGGAAGGTGTTTTGGTTCGTGTAGATGTCTGCATCTGGAGAGGGGGAAAAACAACCGTCACCTGTAAATCTGTCTGTAAAAC
>JABMCL010001224.1:35000-42500 GCA_018857735.1 Alviniconcha marisindica
GGTGTGTGGAGAGCGAGGAAGGGAGGGAGCGAGAGAGAGAGACAGAGACAGACAGACAGACAGAGAGGGTGACAGACAGACAGACAGAAAGACAGACAGACAAACAGACAGAGAGGGGGGGGTTTCCTCACACAACATACACACAAACACACACACATACACACACACACACACACACACACACACACACAACACACACACCACACACACACACACACACACACACACACACACACACACACACACACACACCACACACCACTGACCACCACACACACACACACACACACACACACACACACACACACACACACCACGCGCGCGCACGCACACACATACACCACACGCCCACACCACACACACACACACACACACCACACACACACACACACACACACGCACACGCACGCACGCGCACACACAAACACACACACACAAACACGCACACCACGCACACACACACACACACACACACACACACACACACACACACACACACACCACACACACACCACACACACACACACACACACACACACACACACACACACACACACACACAACACACAACAACAACAACAACAACAACAACAACAACAACAACAAAACACAAAAAGAACAACAAAACAAACACAAATGTTTCATCATTCAACAGATTCTCGGTTACTTGCTAGTTAGCAAGGCTGATTTAGTTCAAAGTAGTAATAGACTGATTTCTGAAAGTAGCAGATTTACAAATGATGCTGCACAACTATTCTTGTTACTGAAATAAACTATTCTTGTTACAGAAATGTATCTTGTTTCAATAAAACTTCAGAAAAGTCTTAATTTTCGTGTTCTTTTGCACTGTCCCAAAGCCGAAAAAGCCGTACCTTCTCGTGTCCACTGTCCCATTTATGGGACGCGCTAATTTGATCCTCTAAATCACAATTTTCTCAGTTTTACCCGAAACGAGTGTCAGACATGTTGATAACAGACCAAAACCTAGGCTAGCATGGAACTTTCACTTGATTTTTGTTTTTGTTTTGTTTTGGCCATATATGAGCCTGACTGCGGGACGACGCGGGGCGCGCTAATTTGATCCTCTACATCACAAGTTTTACCGGAAACCAGTGTCAGACATGTTGATAACAGACCAAAACCTTTTCCTTTTTTCTTTTCCTTTTTTGTTGTTGCCACATATGAGCCGGACTGCATGATGCAGTGCCGGAAAGTGGGAATAAATACCGAAAAGGTGCAGACTGTCCTGTGCCTCTGGATTGAGGACTGACCCGTCCTTGCCTTGCACAGTTAATTACGAATCCTTTTGTAGTGGGGACAGTGGAGGCAGGATGTCGTAGTTAACCGTGGGGTGATCTGAAACTTGCATTACGCTGAAAGCTGTCCACCAGCAGCCGACTGCTAATCTTGCTGGATGACAGAAAAAAGGTGATGTGTGTAGTCCAGTTTTGTTTTCGTTGTTCATAAATGAACTGGCACTAGATATTATCAAAGGTGGCAAACATGGCGCAATACTTACATCAACCTTAGTTGAATTATTGATACTACTGTTTGCTGATGACGTTCTTCTTCTTTCTGAGACTGCTGTTGGTTTACAAAATCAGCTGAATATGTTGTAAAGAGCCTATGAAAAATTGCAACTTAAAGTAAATTTTGATAAAAGTAACATCATTGTGTTCCGAAAGGGAGGCTACTTAGCAGCACACGAAAAATGATTTCGTGGAAAGAATCGAACATAAGTTGTTAATGCATATAAATACTTAGGTTTGTATTTTACTACGAAGTTACGATTTAGTACTGCTTGCAGTGACTTGGCTGTAAGAGGTAAAAGGGCAGTCATGGGTATTTTGAGTGTTTTGTACAAATTTGGTAATCAGTATAATTCATTACACACACACACACGCACGCACGCACGCACGCACGCACGCACGCACGCACGCACGCACGCACGCACGCACGCACGCACGCACACGCACACACACACACACACACACACACACACACACACACACACACACACACACACAGCGAAAGGCAGTAAGTGAAGGTTTTCTTCCTTTTTTGTTTTTGTTTGTTTTTTATTTTTGTTGTTGTTGTTTGTGTTTGTTCATTACACACACACACACACACACACACACACACACACACACACACACACACCACACACACACACACACACACACACACACACACACACACACACACACTGTATGTCTGTCAGTCTGTATGTCTGTCTGTCTGTGTTTTGTGTGTGCGTGCGTCTGTGTGTATGTGTGTGTGTGTGTGTGTGTGTGTGTTGTGTGTGTGTGTGTGTGTGTGTCTGCGTGCGTGTGTGTGTGTGTGTGTGTGTGTTGTGTGTGTGTGTGTGTGTGTGTGTGTGTGTGTGTTGTGTGTGTGTGTGTTGTGTGTGTGTGTGTGTGTGTGTGTGTGTGTGTTGTGTGTGTGTGTGTGTGTGTGTGTGTGTGTGTGTGTGTGTGTGTGTTGTGTGTGTGTGTGTGTGTGTGTGTGTGTTGTGTGTGTGTGTGTGTGTGTGTGTGTGTGTGTGTGTGTGTGTGTGTGTGTGTGTGTGTGTGTGTGTGTGTGCTGTTGTGTGGGTGTGGGTGTCTGCCTGTCTGTGTCTGTGTGTGTGTCTGCCTGTCTGTGTGGGTCTGTGTATGTGTGTCTGCCTGTCTGTGTGGGTCTCTGTGTGTGTCTGCCTGTCTGTGTAGGTCTGTGTGTGTGGGTCTGCCTGTCTGTGTGGGTGTGTGTGTGTGTGTCTGCCTGTCTGTGTCTGTGTGTGTGGGTCTGCCTGTCTGTGTGTGTCTGTGTGTGTCTGCCTGTCTGTGTGGGTCTGTGTGTGTGTGTCTGTGTCTGTGTGTGTGTGTGTCTGCCTGTCTTGTGTGTGTGTGTGTGTGTCTGTTCTGCTGTCTGTGTGTGTGTGTGTGTCTGCCTGTGTGTGGGTGTGTGTCTGCCTGTCTGTGTGTGTCTGTGTGTGTCTGCCTGTCTGTGTAGGTCTGGGTGTGTGTGTCTGCCTGTCTGTGTGGGTGTGTGTCTGCCTGTCTGTGTGTGTGTGTGTGTGTGTCTGCCTGTCTGTGTCTGTGTGTGTGTCTGCCTGTCTGTGGTCTGTGTGTTGTGTTGTGTGTGTGGTGTGTGTGTCTGCTGTCTGTGTCTGTGTGCTGCCTGTCTGTGTGGGTCTGTGTGTGTGTGTGTGTGTGTGTGTGTGTGTGTGTGTGTGTGTGTGTGTGTGTGTGTGTGTGTGTGTGTCTGCCTGTCTGTGTCTGTGTGTCTGCCTGTCTGTGTCTGTGTGTGTCTGTGTCTGCCTGTCTGTGTGTGTGTGTGTGTGTCTGCCTGTCTGTGTCTGTGTGTGTGTCTGCCTGTCTGTGTGTGTGTCTGCCTGTCTGTGTGTGTGTGTGTCTGCCTGTCTGTGTGTGTGTGTGTGTTGTGTGTGTGTGTGTGTGTGTGTGTGTGTATGTGCCTGTGTGTGTGTGTGTGTGTGTGTGTGTGTGTGTGTGTGTTGTGTGTGTGTGTGTGTCTGTATGTGTGTCTGCCTGTTGTTGTGTTGTGTGTGTGTGTGTGTGTGTGTGTGTGTGTGTGTGTGTGTGTGTGTGTGTGTGTGTGTGTCTGTGTGTGTCTGCCTGTCTGTGTTGTCTGTTCTGTGTGTGTGTGTCTGCCTGTCTGTGTTGTGTGTGTGTCTGCCTGTGTTGTGTGTGTGTGTGTGTGTGTGTGTGTGTGTGTGTGTGTGTTGTGTGTGTGTGTGTGTGTGTGTGTGTGTGTGTGTGTGTGTGTGTGTGTGTGTGTGTGTGTGTGTGTCTGCCTGTCTGTGTGTGTGCATATGTTCAAGCTTTCGTACATCCCCCGGCTATTTGCTCACCCAGGTCTTCTACCCACGCAACCGCCCATTAATTATTGACAATGTAAACTCTTCGCAGTTTCGTTCGGAGGACGGGAACGTCGAAAGGTGGCCGCCGTGTTTCACGTGCGAGATTGTCGACAAGGCGAGTGCAGGTAACAATTATTCCCACAGACTAAGTGATTACAGCCATACGGGCCAACGAGCAACTATCGATCTTCTCTCTCTCTCTCTCTCTCTCTCTCTCTCTCTCTCTCTCTCTCTCTCTCTCTCTCTCTCTCTCTCTCTCTCTCTCTCTCTCTCTCTGATGCTGTATTTGTCTTCCGTAGTCATATTTCGCTGTGAATGTCTTGGTTATTAGTAGTACTGTAGCAACGGCAGATATGCGAGTCGGCCTTTGTGCTAATATCTTCACCGTTGAGAAATAAGTTCAATCTCTCTCTCTCTCTCTCTCTCTCTCTCTCTCTCTCTCTCTCTCTCTCTCTCTCTCTCTCTCTCTCTCTCTCTCTCTCTCTCTCACCACACACACACACCACACACACACCACACACACAACACAATTCTCTCTCTCTCTCTCTCTCTCTCTCTCTCTCTCTCTCTCTCTCTCTCTCTCTCTCTCTCTCTCTCTCTCTCTCTCTCTCTCTCTCTCTCTCTCACACACACACACACACACACACACACACAACACACAACAAACTTCTCTCTCTCTCTCTCTCTCTCTCTCTCTCTCTCTCTCTCTCTCTCTCTCTCTCTCTCTCTCTCTCTCTCTCTCTCTCTCTCTCTCTATGACGCCACAGGCACCTGTTACCACGATATAAATAATGAGAGCTTGCGCAACACCTAAATCAAACTGTACGAGGGAATGCAGAAAAGAACCAATCAAGCGGTGCCAATTTGCGTGAATGCGAGAGCGTGTGTTTGTGTGGTCACAAGCGTGAATGGTGGTTGGGTGGCGGATTTAATAAAAAGGTGTGGCTATATTTGGTTTACTTTCTGTGCACGCAGCAAACTCAATACTGCGTGCATTTTGGGAACGGAAAATAATGACTGGGATGTCGTGCCCCTTTAAGACAGTCGGTCATTTATCGACCCATTTTTTTTTATATTTTTTTTCTTTCTTTCTTTCTTTCTTTTCTTTCTCGTCCTGATATAACCGTACCGGTTGACTGGTCGTAAAACACCAACTTACTTACTTCTTTTTTTTCTTTTTTTCTTTTTTCTTTCTTCTTTTTCTTTTTAAACACAGCGGATAAACATTTTCCATCTCGATGCACATTATGTGAGTTATGTTTGTTCAACGCTTTGAGCCGTGGGGTAGGCGCTTTACAAATTTCCATTATTATTATTTTTGTCACCAGTGGTAATAACATGATCTTTTTAATCACTGGTATTCACAACGATTCCACTCGCTTTGTATCGATGCAAGGGCGCTATCATGTTTCGAAATGGCTGATTGAGTTTAGCGGTTTTGTACTGAGTTGTTTCACTCTTTCTCGCTAGACTAGTTTTACGGTATATTGCTCATACACCCGGAAGACTCGTTCAACCCATTGTTCAAGGCAAGGCCTTATAGTCAGTGACCTCTGGGTCAGGAAAAATGTGAACAGTGGTGGTAACGCCCACACAGGCCAGCGGTCAGTCCGCCGATGAAGTAGTCTCTCTTCTCTGTCGTCCATCGATAAGGGACCGGCGATGTCTGATATCTCTTCAGAATGTGTCGTATTTCGTTAATGTCTGTGTTGAGCTATTGTTATTGTATTATGGATGCAAATAAAAAATAAACAAATGTTGATAATAACATTTAAACGTTCAAATCAATAACAACAACAACTACAACAAATCAGGAACACAAAACAGTCGACAAAAAAGACAACAGCATCAACAACAACATCATCAACAACAACAACAACAACAACAATAACAATAATAACAACAACAACAGCAACAACAACAACAACAGCAACAACAGTAACAACAACAACAACATCAAAAACAACAACATCAACAACAACAACAACAACAAAAGCTACATGCCTAGCATCCCCTATGCCATGAAGAGAGTGCCTAGGGGAGATAACAGATAATAAAAAATAAAAACAAAAATAAACCAAGTTAAGCCTATTTCCGCCGGACTGAGCAGTTAATAGACGATTTCCGGAAACAACAGGCGAAGATAATTTGAGTTTTCCTACTCCGGGAGAGTGAAGTCCCCTGAATGGAGATGGCAGCGGAGAAGAGCCGATCTGCGACACTTTGAGATCTTCAGGCATGGACCTATTATAATTTATACTAGATTACCAGCTGGCGGAACCTACTATCCGATCTGCACGTTCCCCGCGAGCAGTGAATGTTTGATCGGCATTTCTGATGCCTTTTCTGCCTTTTGTTTACGGGTATCCGTCATCTTCCCCACGTGCTCACTGTACCCCAACAAAAGCGTGCCTACTCTGCGCTACACCCGCAGGCATGGACCTATATATATATATATATATATATATATATATATATATATATATATATATATATATATATATATTATATATAAGTTCATGCCGGAAGGCTCTTACCGAGTGCAGTCCCCTGGATTTCCGAAGATTGTCTGTTGTTAACGAGGAGGTCAACAGCGATTTCACGCGCCAAAACAAATCTTTGTCTCTTTAGCAGTAATATGGCCCATGACCCTGAATACATGTCCTGAGTTTTGCTTGTTGAACCGGCCTCATGACCCTGAATACATGTCCTGAATTTTGTTTGTTGAACCGGCCCCATGACCTTAAATACATGTCCTGTTTCGTTTGTTGAACCGGCCCCAAGACCGTGAATACATGTCCTGAGTTTTGCTTGTTGAACCGGCCCCATGACCCTAAATAATGCCCTGAGTTTTGATTGTTGAACCGGCCCCATGGCCCTGCATACATGTCCTGAGTTTTGTTTGTTGAACTGGTCCCATGACCCTGAATACCCGTCCTTAGTTTTTTGTTGTTGAACTGGCCCCAAGACCATGAATACATGTCCTGAGTTTTGTTTGTTGAACTGGTCCCATGACCCTGAACATATGTCCTGAGTTTTGTTTTGTTGAACTGGCCCCATGACCCTGAATACATGTCCTGAATTTTGTTTGTTGAACTGGCCCCACTTGAAAGAATCTCGCCAGATTCAGACCAGTTCAATGGGCTTTTGCTGGCGCATCAGATGCCGTTCACTGAATCACTTTTGTCAGTTATTGTACTCTCTAAACAAAGTCAGACTCGTGTATGGCCCAACGACAATGCAAAACGCAACCTCGCTTTCGATTTTGTCACCGGACTTGACCTACTCCGTAAATGTTATTTAAAAAAAAGGTCTATTGCCATCAATCAATCAATCAATCAATCAATCAATTAGTCAATCAATCAATCAATCAATCAGTATATCTTTATTGCCACGTGTCAAATAAAGTATGCGTACATACACATGGAATTGAGAGCATTCCTGATTATACACACATTCACAATAATATTAACAGGTTCACAATGTATATCTATAATAATAATTAGAATACGCTCGACAAAAAACAAAATTTTATAAATTAAACCGCACAGGAGCTCCCTGTCGACTGAGTTTCTGCCGCAAGAAATAGGTCGCGGTCTCGTTCTTTTCAGTTTTTGTTGTAGTTGTCGACAGCATTCCAA
>JABMCL010001224.1:45000-55000 GCA_018857735.1 Alviniconcha marisindica
GTGAATTCCAAATGCGGGGTCCAAAACAAGAAAAAGTGCGAAAGCCACGAGTCTTGAGTTTGTATTGTTGGATTTTCGGCATGCGGATGTCAGAAGAAGAGCGTAGTGTACGAGACGGAGTGTAGACATGTAGCAGTTCAGAGAGGTAAGCAGGACCAGAACCATTTACAGCACTGAAACACATACAAGCGACTTTATATTTAATACGTTCTGAAATGGGAAGCCAGTGCAGCTTTTCCAGGAGAGGTGTTGAGCTATAAAAAAAAATATATATATATATATATATATATATATATATATATATATATATATATATATATATATATATATATAATATATCAGACGTTTGTCTGCTCGTCACGTGACAACAGGAGACAGCGGGACAAAACGTTCTTGTTTTTGTTTTGTTTTTTACGAGTTGATTCCACACTACAGTATGCGATAGGAAGAAGAAACTGTTGATTGTACACTACAGTATGCGATAGGAAGAAGAAACTGTTGACTGTACACTACAGTATGCGATAGGAAGAAGAAACTGTTGATTGTACACTACAGTATGCGATAGGAAGAAGAAACTGTTGATTGTACACTACAGTATGCGATAGGAAGAAGAAACTGTTGATTGTACACTACAGTATGCGATAGGAAGAAGAAACTGTTGATTGTAAATACTTCTAAAAAACAGTATGCGATAAGGGAAAAAGAAACTGTTGATTGTACACTACAGTATGCGATAGGAAGAAGAAACTGTTGATTGTACACTATAGTATGCGATAGGAAGAAGAAACTGTTGATTGTACACTACAGTATGCGATAGGAAGAAGAAACTGTTGATTGTACACTACAGTATGCGATAGGAAGAAGAAATTGTTGATTGTACACTACAGTATGCGATAAGAAGAAGTTGTTGATTCCACTCTACAGTATGCGATAGGAATAAGAAATTTTTGATTGTACACTACAGTAAGAAGAAGAAATTGTCGATCTCAGAACAGTGTGCGATAGAAAGAGATTACTGCTTTCACACTACAGTATGCAATAGGAAGAAGAAACTGTTGATTGTACACTACAGTATGCGATAGGAACAAGTTGTTGATTTTAGATCACAGTATGCGATAGGAAGAAGAAATTGTTGACTTCACAGTACAGTATGTCATAGGAAGATGAAATTGTCGATCACAGAACAGTGTGCGATAGAAAGACGTTACTGATTTCACACTACAGTATGCGATAGGAAGAAGAAATTGATTTCACAGTACAGTATGCAATAGGAAGAAATTGTTGATTCCAGATCACAGTATGCGATAGGAAGAAGAAATTATTGATTTGACCGTACAGTATGCGATAGGAAGAAGAAGTTGTTTCCAGATCACAGTAGGCGATCGGAAGAAGAAATTGTTGATTTCACAGTACAGTATGCGATGGGAAGGTGTTGATTTCACAGTACAGTGCGCGATAGGAAGAGGTTATTGATTTCACACTACAATATGCGATAGAAAGGAAGTTGTTAAGTTTCACAGTTGTCGATTTCACAGTACAGTATGCTATAAGAAGTTGATAATTTCACACTACAGTGTGCGAGAGGAAGAGATTGACGATTTCACATAGTACAGTATGCAATAGGAAGAAGTTGTTACGTTTACAGTATGCGATAAGAAGTTGTTAATTTCACACTACCGTATGGGATAGGAAGAGGTTGTTGTTTTCACACCACAGTATGCGATAGGAAGAATAACTTGTTGACTTCACACTACAGTATGCAGTAGGAAGACCTTGTTGAGTTGACGGTCCGTTATACGACAGGAAGAGGTTGTTGATTTCACACTACAGTATGCGATAGGAAGAAGTTGATTTCACATGCAAACTACAATAGGCGATAAGAAGAGGTTGCGGTATGCAATAGGAAGAAGTTGTTGATTCCATATACAGTATGCGATAGGAAGAAGTTGATTTCACATGCAAACTACATTAGGCAGTAGGAAGAGGTTGCGCTATGCAATAGGAAGAAATTGTTGATTTCACACTACAGTATGCAATTGGAAGAGGTTGTTGATTTGACACTACAGTGTGCGACAGGCATAATTTGTCGATTTCACGCTACAACATGCGAAAGGAAAAGATTATTGATTTTACATTACTGCAGTCTATAGGACATGGGAACGAAGTTTACGCAGAGGACATGCAATCAGTTACTCCAGGGAACCTGCTACGATGATCATCGTACAAATACGTTTATGGTGCCCAAGCTGCACTTTCGCCAACAATGATGAATGCCTGTAGACACGCTATCTGTCTCTCTGTCTCTGAGTCTCTGTCTCTCTTTTTCGATCTCTCTGTTTCTGTTTCTGTTTCGGTATCTCTGTTTCTCTCTCTCTCTCTCTCTCTCTCTCTCTCTCTCTCTCTCTCTCTCTCTCTCTCTCTCTCTCTCTCTCTCTCTCTCTCTCTCTCTCTCTCTGCCCCTCCGCCTCTTTCTCTCTTAATTTATATATCTCTCTCTCTCTCTCTCTCTCTCTCTCTCTCTCTCTCTCTCTCTCTCTCTCTCTCTCTCTCTCTCTCTCTCTCTCTCTTCTCTCTCTCTCTCTCTCTCTCTATTCTCCTGTTTCTTCTCTCTTCTCTTTCTCTTCTCTCTCTTTCTTCTCTCTCTCTCTCTCTCTCTCTCTCTCTCTCTCTCTCTCTCTCTCTCTCTCTCTTCTCTCTCTCTCCTCTGTCTTCTGACTGCTCTCTCTCTCTCTCTCTCTCTCTCTCTCTCTCTTCTCTCTCCTCTCCTCCCCTTCCCCCCGTATCCCCCCCCGTCACTGCCCCGCCCCCCTCCCCTCCATGTCTAGCACCAGGTATCGGAGGTAGACTCAATCCCACACTGCCACCAGCGGTGTAAGTTCTCCCAGTCGGCACAGGCTGAATTAAGTGCCGAGCTCCGCTGCAGCCTGCGATCATTACGGCCCAGGAAGTGCGTGTTGTTGATTCCACACTATAGAATGCGATTTCACAGTATAGAATGCGATAGGCAGTGTTGATTTCACACGATAGAATGCGATAGGCAGTGTTGATTCCACACTATAGAATGCGATAGGCAGTGTTGATTTCACAGTGCAGAATGCGATAGGCAGTGCTGATTTCACACTATAGAATGGGACAGGCAGTATTGATTTCACAGTATAGATTGCGATAGGCAGTGTTGATTTCACACTATACATTGCGATAGGCAGTGTTGATTTCACACTATAGAATGGGATAGGCAATGGTGATTTCACCCTATAGAATGGGATAGGCAATGGTGATTTCACACCATATAATGGGATAGGCAGTGTTGATTTCACACTATAGAATGGGATAGGCAATGGTAATTTCACACTATAGAATGGGATTGGCAATGGTGATTTCACACCATATAAATAGATAGGCAGTGTTAATTTCACACTACAAACTGCGATAGGCAGCATTGATTTCACACTACAGAATGGGATAGGCAGCATAGTTGGTTTCACATCATTATTCTCTGCCAATAGTGCCAGTTCTTGAATTTACACTATAAAAAATGCGATAGGCAGCACACTGATTTCACACCACTATTCTCCGTCAATAGTGCCTGTTCTTGATTTTTTGCCCTATAAACTGCAGTAGGCAATATTGCTGATTTCACACATCAGTACGCGATAAGAAGCAGTTATTGGTTTCACTCCGCAGTATGTGAATAGAAGTACGAGTCGTTGATTTCAGACATCAGTATGTGACAAGAAGCAGTTGTTGGTTTCACTCCACATTACCACAGTATGTTACCACATCACCACATTACCACAGTACTATTATTTATAGTATGTGACTAGAAGTACGAGTTGCTGATTTCACACATCAGTATGTGACAAGAAGCAGTTGTTGGTTTCGCTCCACATTACCACAGTATGTTACCACATCACCACATTACCACAGTACCATTATTATTAGTATATGGCTGGAAGTACGAGTTACTGATTTCACACATCAGCATGTGATTAGAATCAGTGGTTGTTTTCATTCCACATTACGACGGTATGTTCCACACCATCACATTACCAAGCATGTTACCACATCGCCACATTAACACAGTATGGTTATTGTTAGTATGTGACAAGAAATACGAATTATTGTTTTTGCACATAAGTATGTAATAAGAAGTAGTTGGTTTCACTCCACATCATCACAGTATGCTACCACATTACAGCAGCATGTTACCACATCACCACATTACCACAGCACGTTACCACATCACCACATCATGTTACCACATTACCACAACACGTTACCACATTACCGCAGCATGTTACCACATCACCACATTACCACAGCACGTTACCACTTCACCACATTACCACAGCACCGTTATTATTAGTACGTCACTGCCAAAAGTGCAGGTGGCAAGTTCTAGCTAAACACACATGTACACTGCCTATGTGGCTTTGAATGAAGTGACATTGTGAACTGGTGCATGGTTTGAATGGTGTACACAGAACTTGCACCAAACAGCGCTGTCAGTGCGCCACTTCGGTGGATATTAAAACACGCGCTATAAAAGGATGCAGTCACTCAGTCAGAGTCCCACGAGACATGAGCGCAGTGAGTGTGCTCGAAAGCAGAGAACAGCGCTATATAAAAGCGATCAATATTAATAATGTATGCGAGAAGAAGTAGTTGCTGATCTCACTCCACATTTCTGCATTATGTGACCTGTAAGTACCAGTTGCTGACTTGGTTTAGACAAAGTTTATTTACATTCATGAAAATATGGACAATCAAAATCATCGTACGAACATTAAACAAGCTAGGCTTATAGTACATGCTCACAAATATGATTTACTAAATTCATTTGCTGACTTCACACATCAGTATGTGATAAGAAATTGTTGCTGATCTCGCTCCACATTCCGACATTATGTGACTGCAAGTAAGAGCTGCTGATTTCGCACACCAGTATGCGATAAGAAGTATAGTTAGGCCATAGGTTTCACTGCACAGTATATGACTCGAAATACGAGTAGCTGACTTCACACACCAGTATGTGATAAGAAGTATAGTTAGGCCATAGGTTTCACTGCACAGTATATGACTCGAAATACGAGTTGCTCACTTAACACATCAGTATTTGATCACTGCACAGTATATGACTCGAAATACGAGTAGCTGACTTCACACATCAGTATGTGATAAGTATAGTTAGGCCATAGGTTTCACTGCACAGTATATGACTCGAAATACGAGTTGCTCACTTAACACATCAGTATTTGATAACTGCACAGTATATGACTCGAAATACGAGTAGCTGACTTCACACATCAGTATGCGATAAGAAGTATAGTTAGGCCATAGGTTTCACTGCACAGTATATGACTCGAAATACGAGTAGCTGACTTCACACATCAGTATGCGATAAGAAGTATAGTTAGGCCATAGGTTTCACTGCACAGTATATGACTCGAAATACGAGTTGCTGATTTCACACATCAGTATGTGATAAGAAGTATAGTTAGGCCATAGGTTTCACTGCACAGTATATGACTCGAAATACGAGTTGCTCACTTAACACATCAGTATTTGATCACTGCACAGTATATGACTCGAAATACGAGTAGCTGACTTCACACATCAGTATGTGATAAGAAGTATAGTTAGGCCATAGGTTTCACTGCACAGTATATGACTCGAAATACGAGTAGCTGACTTCACACATCAGTATGCGATAAGAAGTATAGTTAGGCCATAGGTTTCACTGTACAGTATATGACTCGAAATACGAGTAGCTGACTTCACAAATCAGTATTTGATCACTGCACAGTATATGACTCGAAATACGAGTAGCTGACTTCACACATCAGTATGTGATAAGAAGTATAGTTAGGCCATAGGTTTCACTGCACAGTATATGACTCGAAATACGAGTAGCTGACTTCACACATCAGTTTTTGATCACTGCACAGTATATGACTCGAAATACGAGTAGCTGACTTCACACATCAGTATTTGATAACTGCACAGTATATGACTCGAAATACGAGTAGCTGACTTCACACATCAGTATGCGATAAGAAGTATAGTTAGGCCATAGGTTTCACTGCACAGTATATGACTCGAAATACGAGTTGCTCACTTAACACATCAGTATTTGATCACTGCACAGTATATGACTCGAAATACGAGTAGCTGACTTCACACATCAGTATGTGATAAGAAGTATAGTTAGGCCATAGGTTTCACTGCACAGTATATGACTCGAAATACGAGTTGCTCACTTAACACATCAGTATTTGATCACTGCACAGTATATGACTCGAAATACGAGTAGCTGACTTCACACATCAGTATGTGATAAGTATAGTTAGGCCATAGGTTTCACTGCACAGTATATGACTCGAAATACGAGTTGCTCACTTAACACATCAGTATTTGAGCACTGCACAGTATATGACTCGAAATACGAGTAGCTGACTTCACACATCAGTATGTGATAAGTATAGTTAGGCCATAGGTTTCACTGCACAGTATATGACTCGAAGTACGAGTTGCTCACTTAACACATCAGTATTTGATCACCGCACAGTATATGACTCGAAATACGAGTAGCTGACTTCACACATCAGTATGTGATAAGAAGTATAGTTAGGCCATAGGTTTCACTGCACAGTATATGACTCGAAATACGAGCTGCTCACTTAACACACCAGTGTGTGATAGGAAGTATAGTTAAGGCATATGTTTCACTGCACGGTATATGATTCGAAATGCGAGGTTCTGATTTCACACATCGGTATGTTATAAGAAGTATAGTTAGGCTATAGGTTTCACTGCACAGCATATGACTCGAAATACGAGTTGCTGACTTTACATATCAGTATGTGATAAGAAGTATAGTCAAGGCATAGGTTTCACTGCACGGTATATGACTGGAGATCCGAGTTACTGATGTAACAGAACGATCTGCGATGGGAAACACGGGTTATCGATTTTGCATCCTGCCGTACGATCGGAAGTGTGAGCTAGCTGTTTGATTTTACATAACAGTGTGCGACCGGAGTGCCAGCTAGTTGTTGACTTTGCGTGACACTATTCCACTGGCTGACAGCGGTTGTTGAACTTACACTTTGCTGTTCGATTGGAAGTTGGCATTGTTTATATATATATATATATATATATATAGAGAGAGAGAGAGAGAGAGAGAGAGAGAGAGAGAGAGAGAGAGTATAACAAAGTCCAAGCATGTCCTGGTTTGGAAACCTTTACCACAAAGTTTCGCCCTTCTTGTGGCTTTTTCAAGGCCTGTCCGGTCGGCTTGACTGATTCCTACAAAACGATATATATATATATATATATATAGAGAGAGAGAGAGAGAGAGAGAGAGAGAGAGAGAGAGAGAGAGAGAGAGAGAGAGGCCTAATGTCTCCAACTAGGCGTACAATCAGCAACAACAACCCAATCAGATTCTAGGCGAGATCAAAAGGAGAGAGATGGTGCTGAACCTTCAAGTTAGCCCAGAAGAGATGAGATCAAGAGGAGGGAGGTGGTGCTGAACCTTCAAGTTAGCCCAGAAGAGATAAGAGATCAAGAGGAGGGAGGTGGTGCTGGACCTTCAGGTTAGCCCAGAATAGATAAGAGATCAAGAGGAGGGAGATGGTGCTGAACCTTCAAGTTAGCCCAGAAGAGATAAGAGATCAGGAGGAGGGAGATGGTGTTGAACCTTCAAGTTAGCCCAGAGCCCGGAGGTGGTGCTGGACCTTCAAGTTAGCCCAGAGCCCGGAGGTGGTGCTGGACCTTCAAGTTAGCCCAGAAGAGATAAGAGATCAAGAGGAGGGAGGTGGTGCTGAACCTTCAAGTTAGCCCAGAAGAGATAAGAGATCAAGAGGAGGGAGGTGGTGCTGGACCTTCAAGTTAGCCCAGAAGAGATAAGAGATCAGGAGGAGGGAGATGGTGCTGAACCTTCAAGTTAGCCCAGAAGAGATAAGAGATCAGGAGGGAGGTGGTGCTGAACCTTCAAGTTAGCCCAGAAGAAAAGAGATCAAGAGGAGGGAGGTGGTGCTGGACCTTCAAGTTAGCCCAGAAGAGATAAGAGATCAGGAGGAGGGAGGTGGTGCTGAACCTTCAAGTTAGCCCAGAAGAGCTCAAGAGCAGGGAGATGGAGCTGGACCCAGAAAGTCGGACTTCTTTTGCTTCAGTTGTTACTCAACAGCAGTGCTACGGACATTGTCCTTGTGACTCTGCTCCGCACAATAGTTGAAACAGCAATTTCGTGGTACACTAGTTGCTATGCAACGGCGAGGGAACACCGCCTTAACATTTCTATTGTTCTGGCGGCGGTCCACGGCCTCCTCGGTCTTCCGGGTCGGTACGCGCGGTCGAGCCTTCACCTCCCCCCCCCCACCCCCCCCCTTTCTCCCCGTCCCTAATAAACCACCTCGCTTCTGTGGAGGTAAACAAAATGTTTACTTACTTAACAACCCAGTAAATATGCCGGATCCGACTCGCATCCGATCCGGAGCAGCTGGAATCAGTGGCCAGAAGTAGGCCCAATGATTCTTGCGCACCGTCTTGCTTCCGGACCGGATCCGTTTGGCCAAAACCTGACACAGTCAGCCAGAACCAAATCGGATCCGGGCTGGCTTTTGCACAATATGATCCGGGCTGTCTGTGGAAGAACGCAACCGAGTCTGAAAGTGGGAAGACCGGTAGCGGGCTGGTTGCGTTCTGCCAGAAAGCGGGCCCGATGATTCTTGTACACCGGCTTGCTTCCGGACCGAATGCGTTTGGCGGAAACCTGACCAGGCCATCCACATCGGATACGGGCCGGTTTTGCACAGTTTGATCCAGGCCTTCTTTGGAAGAACGGAACCGAATCGGATGCGGGAAATCGGATCCGGCATATACGATCCGGCATATACGATCCGGCATATACGATCCGGCTCAGTTGTAGCTCCACGCTGACCTTAATGGCCCTAACTGCCCGTAACCACAACGCTTCCGGATCGGATGCGGCATGTTTACTGGGTAACAATTCTTGGGAGGTACAGGCTATAGACACAGGCAGTATAGACCAGGCGGTACACATTCCCCGGCAGGGAAAAGGTTAAGTATAACTTCACGTTTCCGGTTTCGAGTTGTTATCGTCGGCTGGTGAGTGTCAGTGTGACTGAGAAAGCACTCAACCCTGTCATTTGATGTTGACAGCAATTACTGAACGGTCTCTGTACCGCTTGAACTGAATCAATAATTCACAGAACACAGACTGCTTATAAGTACTTGTTCGTCCTATTTCGGAGGATCACAGAGTCAGCTCTCACATACAACGCACATCAAACCAAATCAGAAAATTAATCGTAATCACAGTTCCTGTTGACTTGCCTATCGATGCATAGATGCTACAGGCGTGTCTGTTTGCGTGTGTGTGTGTGTGCCGCGTGCGTGCGTGTGCGCGTTGACCCCTGCTTTTGGGGTTTGGGGTTTGTTTGCGTGTGTGTGTGTGTGTGTGTGTGTGTGGTGTGTGTGTGTGTGTGTGTGTGTGTGTGTGTGTGTGGGGGTGTGTTGCGTGTTTGAATAAAGGAAATTTATTTTTGTTTAAATTTTTTTTTAGGAGTTTTTTTCAACTGTTGTGTACCCCTTGGGCTGAAAATATTTTGATGGTAGGGCGCTTACAAATTTCCATTATTATTATTATATCCTTATATAACAGTTATTATATATATACCCTGTTTAAGGTCTTCAAGATTCAAATACCCCAACAATGAATTATTTGGTTGTTGTTTTTATACACTTCGACCTAAATATGAATAAATAAATAAATAGGGTGTGTGTGTGTGTATGTGTGCATGTGTGTTTGCGTGTGTGTGTATGTGTGTGTGTGTGTGTGTGTGTGTGTGTGTGTGTGTGTGTGTGTGTGTGTGTGTGTGTGTGTGTGTGTGTGTGTGTGTGTGTGAGAGAGAGAGAGAGAGAGAGAGAGAGAGAGAGAGAGAGCCTGTGTGGTTGATGTGGCGTTAATACCCAA
>JABMCL010001224.1:60000-70000 GCA_018857735.1 Alviniconcha marisindica
ACCTAGCGCCCAAGCACCCACGTAAACATGAGGCGCATCCACCCCCGTTAAAAAAAAAAAAAAAAAAGAAGAGTTCCGAGTCGATTCAAACGATTTTGGTTTTATTTGAGCAACATGGACAGTTACAAAAGCAAACGTGTGATATAATTTGAGTTGTTTGTAACAAACTTACTACTGTTTGAGCACCAACAAAAACCTGCTCGTTAGCTGACAGTTTTCAGGAACCTATGGCATAACTAAATACGACAGTGGTTGAAGGAAGGATGTCGTAAACCGGTGCTTGGAGTTTGGGTACTAGTAGGACTGTGGAAGCAACCTAGCGCCCAAGCACGCACGTAAACATGAGACGCCTCCATCCCGGGTTAAAAAAAAAAGAGAAGTTCCGTCTCGATTCACATGATTTTGGTTTTATTTCAGCTGGCGTAAGCAACATGGTCAGTTGTAAAACAAACGTCTGACATCATTTGAGTTGTCTGTTACAGACTTATTGCCGTTTGAGCATCATGGAAAAACTCTTCGTTAGCTCAGTGACAGTTTTTCGAGACCTATGGTGTAATCAACAATGGGAGTGGCTGAAGGAAGGATGTCGTAAAGTAGTGCTTGGAGTCTGACGCACGAGTCGTCAAAAGGCTTCAAAATAGCTATTTGCTTATGCTTGTTTTTTAGACCGAAAAACTCATTCTTTTTACCAACAATGCAACGCACGAGTCGTCAAAAGGCTTCAAAATAGCTATTTGCTTATGCTTGTTTTTTAGACCGAAAAACTCCATTCTTTTTACCAACAATGCAACGCACGTGGCGTCGAAACCCCGAAGCCGACTGGACACAGCGTAACAACAGTTTTCTCAGTTTCAGAGAGTCCAAGTTCACTTGGATAGCAGCAGATGACCTTACCTTCCGATATGAGTAGCATTGATATATTTTGTCATTTTGCGATATTTATATCACGATAGAGCACAAAGTTCTCTTTAAAATGAAGCACAAAGTATTAACATAGGTTCACAAGTCTTGTTATTTTTTACAACGATTTAAAGTC
Source organism: Alviniconcha marisindica (assembly GCA_018857735.1). NCBI lineage: Eukaryota > Metazoa > Mollusca > Gastropoda > Provannidae > Alviniconcha > Alviniconcha marisindica. The sequence continues at coordinate 61,037 of JABMCL010001224.1, forward strand.
GCAACCACCACAGCATCTCATTCTGAGAAATCGGCAGTCTCCATTATACAGTCAATAGCACCAAGCAGGTGAATGTTTAAAACAGTTTTTATTGACATTTATAGACATTTTTTGTTGTGCATAAGGAGTGTAATTTCTTATGTTAAAAACAAATACATCACAAAACAAAAACAAAAAAAACAAAATAGAAGAAGACAAAAAGACTGGAGCATTTGATTTTGTCGAAAGTGTCTCGAAAAGCAGTAACCATAAAAATTATAAACATTAGCAAACGACAACACGGACATAGTACAACTAGCATAGTTAGAAGTAAACACCCATCCGCATCATCAAAACACACACACGCACGCACGCACGCACACACACACGCACGCACGCACACACGCACGCACGCACACACGCACGCGCACGCACGCACGCACGCACGCACGCACACACACACACACACACACACACACACACACACACGCGCGCGCGCGCACATCGCAATGAGAATGTGGCCTAGCCGGTATCCCACCTACTCATTCCGAAAGGCAGGGTGACGTATCTCATCCGACGGACTTGTTCTGCAGTCCGCACACAACCCTCGATCCTTGCACGTGCTAACCGGTAGGCTGGTACACTCGCCTACATATTTGTGGAGTTGAAACGTCAACGGACTAAGCATTGCAGAGGCGGTGAGCGTCGCTTTCTAGAGGCCGAGGCTTAAGGACCATGAATTATCAACGACCTCGTGCAGGTCCCCGGCGAACCAGCCACAGATCAACCGCCTGTGTCGGTCACGAAAGGTCATCCGCGAAACGGGTGAGGGTAATAGCATGCCCTCTCTCTCTCTCTCTCTCTCTCTCTCTCTCTCTCTTCTCTCTCTCTCTCTCTCTCTCTCTCTCTCTCTTTCATCCCCGAACGTGGGGGAATAGCATCTCTCTCTCTCTTCTCTCCCCCTCTCTCTCTCTCTCTCTCTCTCTCTCTCTCTCTCTCTCTCTCTCTCTCTCTCTCTCTCTCTCTCTCTCTCTCTCTCTCTCTCTCTTACACACAGACACACACACACACACACACACTCACAAACACACACAGTCTCTCTCTCTCTCTCTCTCTCCTCTCTCTCTCTCTCTCTCTCTCTCTCTCTCTCTCTCTCTCTCTCTCTCTCTCTCTCCTCATCCCGAACGGGTGAGGGTAATACATCTCTCTCTCTCTCTCTCTCTCCTCTCTCTCTCTCTCTCTCTCTCTCTCTCTCTCTCTCTCTCTCTCTCTCTCTCTCTCTTCGTTTTTCTTTCTTTCTTTGAGAACCGGTCAAACAACAAGACCGTCGGCACGTTCTGACCGATTGCTGAGTTGTTTAACCGGTATATGGTCATATTAACCGGTAAAATACCGGAAACGATCGGTTAATGCGAACATTGTCATCCTGGTATTGATTCAGCGTTAAAGTGGACGGAAACGAAGACGGAACTTGGCATGCGAACGTCGACAATTTGCAGATATCTGCATGCTTCAGTGACCGCGAGTTCTGTGAACGGTTGTGTCAACAGGAAGTACATTTTGGCCTCGAAGTTGATCTCTGTTGTCACGTGATGGTAGGTAATGGCAAACAATAAGTCTCTGTGTTTATTTCGGTCGAAAATTGGAAGTAGCCCTAAAAAAGCGAGATAGTGTCTCATTCTCGACAATATTCACAGGATGGTTTTGTTTTGTTTTGTTTGTTTGTTTGTTTATTCGTTCGTTTCATGTTGTTTTGTTTTTTGGCCCAAAATGTGTTCGTGTTCCTACGCAGACGTACGTATTTTTGCGAAATGCGTTCGGGTGTGTCATATACAGCAAGTCTCCACATCGTTTAGTATGATTCTCTCTCTCTCCTCTCTCTGTGTGTTTCTCTGTCTCTGTCTGTCTGTCTGTCTGTCTGTCTGTCTGTCTGTCTGTCTGTCTGTCTGTCTCTCTCTCTCTCTCTCTCTCTCTCTCTCTCTCTCTCTCCTCTCTCTCTCTCTCTCTCTCTCTCTCTCTCTCTCTCTCTCTCTCTCTCCTCCCCCTCTCTCTCTCTCTCTCCTGTCTGTCTGTCTGTCTGTCTCTCTCTCTCTCTCTCTCTTCTCTCTCTCTCTCTCTCTCTCTCTCTCTCTCTCTCTCTCCTCCTCTCTCTCTCTCTCTCTCTGTCTGTCTGTCTGTCTGTCTTGTCTGTCTGTCTGTCTGTCTGTCTCTCTCTCTCTCTCCTCTCTCTCTCTCTTCTCTCTCCTCTCTCCCCTCTCCTCTCTCTCTCTCTCTCTCTCTCTCTCTCTCTCTCTCTCTCTTGTCTGTCTGTCTGTCTGTCTGTCTGTCTGTCTGTCTGTCTCTCTCTCTCTCTCTCTCTCTCTCTCTCTCTCTCTCTCTCTCTCTCTCTCTCTCCTCTCTCTCTCTCCTCTCTCTCTCTCTCTCTGTCTGTCTGTCTGTCTGTCTGTCTGTCTGTCTGTCTGTCTGTCTCTCTCTCTCTCTCTCTCCCTCTTCTCTCTCTCTCTCCTCTCTCTCTCTCTCCTCTCTCTCTCTCTCTTTTCTCTCCTCTCTGTCTGTCTGTCTGTCTGTCTGTCTGTCTGTCTGTCTGCCCTCTCCTCTCTCTCTCTCTTCTTCTCTCTCTTTTCTCTCTCTCTCTCTCTCTCTCTCTCTCTCTCTCCTCTCTCTCTCTCTCTCTGTTCCCCAACTCTTTGAGCTAGGCAGTGTTAGAGCGAAGCACATCAAAACAAACAAACAGAAAAATGTCCGCCAGCTCTGGTTTGTCGTATCGATCCCGCTCAGGAACATTGACTGAAAATAATAAAGGATTGCCATTCTTCACCCGTACTACCCATTAGCCGTTGTCAATTATGGCTCCATCGCCTGTGTGTTGCGTCTGTCACGCTGCGAGCTACTCCATTTTTGGTTCGTAACCTACAATGCTGTTCCTCTTGATCCGGCTCTGGGGTACTGCGGACGCAGAAATTACGCTTCACTGCCTCTGTTGAGCCCCCATAGGTGAATTAGTTTTGTTGTTGTTGGTGGTGGTGTTTTCTTCGCTTTGAAGCCTGGAATAGGTGAGAATATAACATAGCCTCGCATGCTTCGCCCACTTTACCAGGAATTTCTTCCTTGTCCTAATATCGACCTTCCCGGTCCATTCACCTTCATTTCTTTCCAAATCCTCTCCCTGTCTCCAGCGGGAACGATCCCGGGCAAGGTCTAATTCCCATCCGTCAACGTGCAGCCACGTCAAGGGCCTTTGTGTCTCTTTTACACACACCTTTAAAAGCTTTTAGTCGGAGTTGGGGGGCGGGTCAGCCGGTTTGGCCTAGCGGTAAGGCGTTAGGCTGGTAAGCGGAGGGACCTCGGTTCGAATCCGCTTCGGCTCTCCCTTTTCTTCAAAAGTTGTGGTCTGTGGACACTGTCTTGTGACTTTGTCCTTCTCAATTACGAAACATTAAAATGGCTCTCATCGCTGCCCATCTTAATGCATAAATGATTCTGGTGGTGACAGTGTAGCGATAGGTATATAATCTCTTCCCCCCCCCCCCTCCATATCCCCTTCCCCCTTCTCCCCGTCCCTAATAAGCCTTATGGTTTCTGTGGACGTTAAGCGCCATGTTTACTTACTTTGCTTGGGGGCGGCTCTGAGCTCTCTTGCCTATTGCGAGCTCGCAACGAAACACCGATGTTTTAACTGCGTTAGTTCTAATTTTAATTGTTTTAATAATTTATTTTAGTTTCAGCTAACGCAATTTCCCATGTGGGCCCGCGGAATAAAAGAGGTCACGTCATCCTGCTCAGGAGCTGTGTGAAAGTCGAGGTGGCCGTCCTGGGCTCCCGTCCCTAATAAGCCTACGGTGTCTGTGGACGTAAAGCAACACCCGGGCAAAGCAACACTTCAGCAACAACAACAACATCAACAACAATATTCTAAATGATAAATAAGGTTCCGGTGGTGAGTGCCTGCGAAATATTAATAGATACTAAAACGTGTGTTGGTGTGCACTGATTGACAGATGGGCCGGCCGGATGTTTTTTGTTGTTCTGTTTTGCTTTCTTGTTGTTTTTTGCTGTTGTTTTGTTGTTGTTTCGTTTTGTTTTTTGTTTTGATTTTTGTTGCTGTTGTTGGTGGTGATGGTATTTGACGTTGTAACGGTGAACTGAACGTACCTGTGATCTAGTGACACGTTTTGAACCGCTGTGGAAAAATTGTGAATGTGTGATTCGTCCTGAGGTGACCCTATGCGGTTGACTGGACGTTAAAATCCAAGTGCTAAGTAAATTCCTCTGGAATCACACAAGGAGGGTTGCGAGACCTTTGACTGACTGACAGATATTCATTCCGGCTTTTTCTTTTGCATCGTTTCCTAACGTTAAAGGAGAATCGAGCCGAAGACACTCTTACGCAGAAACGCTCATATTCGCAGGAACAAAAGGTCAAAATTTTTTATTGTCACTTCTTTTTGTGTGGGGGAGAGGGGAAGAGAGAGGGGGTAAGAATATTAACCCCCTCACTGCCCCAGCCTGTAAAATATCCGGGCTGAAATATGCACTAATGTACCTGTAAACAGTGTATTTTCTGTTCTATAACACATGTACTGTCAATGCACTAATGTACCTGTGAACAGTATATTTTCTGTTCTATAACACATGTACTTTCAATGCACTAATGTACCCGTGAACAGTATATTTTCTGTTCTATAACACATGTACTTTCAATGCACATGTGAACAGTATATTTTCTGTTCTATAACACATGTACTTTCAATGCACTAATGTACCTGTAAACAGTATATTTTCTGTTCTATAACACATGTACTTTCAATGCACTAATGTACCTGTAAACAGTATATTTTCTGTTCTATAGCACATGTACTTTCAATGCTACGTGTTTTGATGAAATTCCTTTTACACGCCAGTGTGAAAAGAAAACATAAATGGTTAAGGGTTTATGATTTCGCCCTTTTATTGGTCGTTTTCAAGTGACATCATGGCAGTGAAGGGGTTAATGCAACAAACAAATGAAATCTGCAGGTGGAAATCTTTGCACATTTTCTATGTATTCAGTTTTTAATTTGCGTATTGGTTTCGGTTCCCCTTTAAATGAAGGAACGAAGACGGCTCTGACTGCCCAACAGATGGGCTCGTGACAACGTATCGCAACCCACCTTCTGTCTGTCTGTCTGTCTGTCTGTCTGTCTGTCTGTCTGTCTGACTGTCTGTCTGTCTGTCTGTCTGTCTGTCTCTCTCTCTCTCTGCTCCCCCTTCTCCTCTCTTTTCCCCTCCGCTCTCTCTTCTCTCTCTCTCTCTCTCTCTCTCTCTCTCCTCTTCTCTCTCTCTCTCTCTCCTCTCTCTCCACACACACACACACACACACACATACACACATACACACACCCAACACACACAAACACCCACACACGCCATCTATGTATCGATCAGTCTCTCTAATGTCATATATCGTGTATTGTGTGTATGACTGGCTAACGGAACCAGCGAGACTGTTTCAGCTGGATATGAAACATTGAAAACCTCGGAACGCGGATACACGGTGTTGTTGTCGGAAATGAAACTGGCGCCGGAAATCGTCATTTGATAACAAAGCTCTGCAAAACCACTTAATACTTTCACAGCTAGAACTAACCCTCTCCTGCTTGGATAATGCCTCTCTCTCTCTCTCTCTCTCTCTCTCTCTCTCTCTCTCTCCTCTCTCTCTCTCTCTCTCTTTCCTTTCTCCTCTCTCCTCTCCTCTCTCTCCCTCTCTCTCTTCTCCTCCTCTCTCTCCTCTCTCTCTCTCTCTAAACCAACCCTTTGTAAAATAAAGTTTTCGGTTCAGTTCTGTCGTTGTCTGTCTGTTTGTCTTTCTCTTCTTCTCTCTCTGTCTCTTTCTCTCTTCTCTCTTCTCCTTCCCCTTCTCTCTCTCTTCTCTCTCTCCCTCTCTTTTCCCCCTCTCTCCTCTCCTCTCTTCACCACCCCTCCCTTGTAAAAAAAATTTTCCCCCTTTCTTCTTTCAATAGTCAACCCCTACCAACATGTTCTAGTCTTATGTGCTCTTTTAACGGAGGTAAACCATAATAGTTAAAAGGCCGGGACTAACTCTTCGAAAATTTGTGTTTGAGGTTTGTGTATGTGTTTGTTGTGTTTTGTTTTGTAGGGATTGGTTTGTATAATAATAATAGGAAACTTATAGAGCGCTTTCGGAAACTGAAAGCGCTTTACAACTAAAAGAAAAACATACAATGCACAAATACCCATAATTATACAAATCCCCATAATCATGCAAATCAATGGTATACAAGTGTACAAAACATGCGAAAAGTTAACAAACATCTTCATGCAAAACATGGCAAAAATACACGCACACAAGGTCGCGCTCACACACACACGCGGGTGCACACACACACAACCACACACACAACACACACAAACACACACACACACACACACACACACACACACACACACACACACACACACACACACACACACACACACCCCCACCACACACCACCCCCCCCCCCCCCCACACACACACACACACATACACACACACACACACACACACACACACACACCACACACAACACACACACACACACACACACACACACACACACACACACACACACACACACACACACACACACACACACACACACACACACACACACACACACACACACACACACACACACAATTATGAGAAGAGTTTCGAAACGTGAATTTGCTTATGACAGTTTGATTGTCCCGAGGTGAGTGACCCTATGTGGTTGACAGGACGTTAAAATCCAATTACTAACTAACTAACCGCCAGTTTGGCCCCCCGGAATAAAATAGGTCACCCAGCTGATAGTCGGAAGCGATTGGAGATGTTCCTGTGATGAGTGCCTAGCGGAACATAAATGGGTACCAAAAACTGGAACGGAAATTGGTTTTTGACGTACCGAAATACGTGTGATAGTCCAGTGATAAATGGACGAAAATCTGAAACAAGAATGACTGCTAGCGTTTAATTGGTTTTTGACGCACCAAAGTACGTGTTATAGTCCACTGATAGATGGACGAAAATCTGAAACAAGAATGACTGCTAGCGTTTAATTGGTTTTTTACGTACCAAAATACGTGTTATAGTCAAGTGATAGATGGACGAAAATCTGAAACAAAAATGACTGCTAGCGTTTAATTGGTTTTTGACGTACCAAAGTACGTGTTATAGTCCACTGATAGATGGACGAAAATCTGAAACAAGAATGACTGCTAGCGTTTAACTGGTTTTTGACGTACCGAAGTACGTGTTATAGTCCAGTGATAGATGGACGAAAATCTGAAACAACTTGAGAATGACTGCTAGCGCTCTTTAAAAAAAAAAACAAAACGTTTTGGACCTTTAATGTGTTTGGATCTTGATAGACGGATGGTTGGTTTTCGACCTTGTAACAATGAAACTAGACACACTTGTGATTTACTGACTTGTGTTTTGAACTGTTCTAAACCAGTTTTGAATGTGTGATTCGTCCTCAGTTGACCCGAAGCGGGACGTTAACAGGACGTTAAAATCCGTGAACTAACTACTACAAGCTGGCTACGTTCATGCGTTGTTGCGCACTGCATAGTTATGTACGGACTACCTTCAACCACGATAAGCTAGCTTCTTGCATAACAACAGCATCCACCCTCTAGAAACGGAGATAAATTCCCCGAACACGTCGCGTGGATTCCCTTGTGGCGCGGTCGTCCTAATTAAAAAGTAATGACGATGGAGGTCACACACGCAGTTAGTCCGCTTACGCTGTGGAATCCATTTGTCAACGTACAATTGCATACATAAGAGGAAAACAAAGAAGAAGAAGAGTACATAATTTGTAAAGTGCCCTTTCTCACAGGAGCTCCGAGGGTTTTACAATTGTTAAGAGCAAAACAAAATACGCAAGCGCCACAGGAGCACTGAGTCAAGCAGATTAACCCGCCCATCACACACACACACACACCACACAAAACACACACACACACACACCACACACCACAACACCACACGACACACACCCCACGCACCCACCGCGCCACCAACACGCAGCACGTACCCCGTACAGCACCCCCACGCCCGCCCGCGCCAAAACCCCACACGTCACCACACCATACACACACACAACACCCGCCCCCGCACAACACACCCACACACACAACACACAACACACACACACACAACACAAAACACACACACACACGCACGCACGCACCCACGAACGTAGGGCCCCCCCCCCCCAACCCACCACCCCCCCCCCCTCCCCCCCTTCCCCCCCCCCCCCCCCCCCTCACCCCACAAAAATCAATAACACGTTTACAAAACGGGTCAGTCTGGAGTGTTGGTTTAAAGGAAGAGGCTGACTGACAGAATCTAGTTTCTTAGGGAAGTGTAATAATATTATATTTTTTATTATACAAAAAAGGATCTATATATATGCCGAGATCTATTCTTACGTTCGCGAGTATCACGGGTTAGAATATTCCTCTGTGTGTGGGGTGTGTGTGGTGCGTTGGTTTTTTGTGGGTCGTTGTAGTGTGTGTGTGTGTGTGTGTGTGTGGGTGTGTGTGTGGTTTGTGTGTGGTGTGGTGTGTGTGTGTGTTTGGGGTGTGTGTGTGTCTGTGGTGTGTCTGTGTGTGTGTGTGCTGTGGGGTGGGGTTCTGTGTGCGTGCTGCGTGCGTGCGGCGCGGAAAGCGCGTGCGTGCGTGCGGTGTGTGGTGCGTGACAACGCGCGTGCGTGCGCGCTTGTGTGTGTGTGTGCGTGTGTGCGTGCGGGCGTGCGGGCGCGCGTTTGTGTGTGTGTGTGTGTGTGTGTGTGTGTGTGTGTGTGTGTGTGTGTGTGTGTGTGTGTGTGTGTGTGTGTGTGTTTCACTGTGCTTTGTATGAATGTTTATTAATTTGTGCTCTTTTTTTATGCCATTGATTTGTATGGGAGTATTAATAATAACGTTTTGCACGTTGCACGAAAGCGCGCCATAAAT
>JABMCL010001224.1:75000-77500 GCA_018857735.1 Alviniconcha marisindica
AGCTGGACCCTCAACTTAGCCCAGAAGAGATCATGAGTAGGGAGGTGGAGCTGGGCTAAGAAGATTGGACTTCCTTTGCTTGAGTTGTCCAAGTTGTTCGTCAACAGCAGTGCGACGGACATTGTCTTTGTGACTCTGGCCAGGCACAGCAGTTGAAACAGCAATTGCGCAGTGCACAAGTCGCTGGGCAATGGCGAGGGGACACCGCCCTAACACTTCCATTGTTCTGGCGGCGGTCCACGGTCTCTCCTGTCTTTTTCGGGCGGTTTCCGCGGTCGAGCCTTCTCTCTGTCGGCCCCTTCCCACTGTGTCCCCGTCCCTAATAGGCCATATCGCCTCCGTGGACGTAAAGCACCATGAATCAATCTTTCCTTCACTTCAGTCCAAACGGCAAGCCCTCACTGGCTGGAGGATGCAGGTCACTCGTTTGGAATATAGCATGCTGTATTTTAATCGGCGACGATGAAACCGACACTAGGTTTTATCCGTACAGCAATGCCCACACACGATCCGTTTGACTCGAAATCCAGGTTCGAAGGCGGGTTCGGAGTGATCTCGTCAACCATACGACCGAAACTGTTCGCGTGTAAGCGTCTGAAAGTGCAACACACTTCGGCTATTAATAACTTTTCACTTCAATAAAGTGTGGTTTTCTGTCTGCAATAAAGAAAATGCTATCGCGTGTTTCCACCAGCACAGTGAATATTAGCCTGAAATCTGAGATCAAGAGCATCTACGGAAACTGTGCATAATGCTGGCGGTGTGACAGATTGTAAATATAATGAAATGTTGTTGGATATGATACTATCTACGCACTGTTATGCTGATGTTGCGGGGCAGTATTTTTGTGCGTGTGTGTTTGTTAATGTGCTTCTAAAGTGTAATTTCTGTAACAGGATATTGAAGGCATTCCGGTATTTTCTGTCGTGCATATCATTCAGTTTCATTGGCTATTGATCATATTTATTAATGGTTCCTCGTGGTGTGGTCACGTGACACGTGTCGTCAACTCGGTCTTGTGCGTTGGGTAGAGAAGATTCTCTCTCTCTCTCTCTCTCTCTCTCTCTCTCTCTCTCTCTCTCTCCTCTCTCTCTCTCTCTCTCTCTCTCTCTCTCTCTCTCTCTCCTCTCTCTCTCTCTCTCTCTCTCTCTCTCTCTCTCTCTCTTCTCTCTCCTCTCCCTCTCTCTCTCTCTCTCTCTCTCTCTCTCTCTCTCTCTCTCTCTCTCTCTCTCTCTCTCCTCTCTCTCTCTCTCTCTCTCTCTCTCTCTCCTCTCTCTCTCTCTCTCTCTCTCTCTCTCTCTCTCTCTCTCTCTCTCTCTCTCTCTCTCTCTCTGGACTCTCTTGCTTTCTCTCATGCATTCTCCTTCTCATTTTCTTCCCTGTATAACATATGCCCTTTCATATATTTAATTTCTTACTCCTCGAAGCCTATGTGATTAAATGCACCTGTAATATATTTTAAAAAAAAGTTGTTACTCCTCAGCAAGACTACGTGTTAGACTGACTTTTGATGATCCTAACTACATCGTGTAAAATCAGTAAGTGAGTTGTGTTTTGTGTGTGTGTGTGTGTGTGTGTGTGTGTGTGTGTGTGTGTGTGGTGTGTGTGTGTGTGCTGACTATCTTGCCGGCTGTGACAAGGCAACGTGCTAAGACCACTTAGGATAGACCCCTTTCACTTAGATTTCCGCGCATGCGCAATGGACTGGCGTGCACAATCTGCCGGAAGTAGGGGGAACACGTTAGCTGGCCGAGCGCATAGCTGTATTTCCCTGGTACTGGTAGTGGTGAAAACCTCCCATTTCACGGCGACAAGATGGGCGGAAAAGATCACTGCCGTGTGATCCACTGCACCACTGGTCGAAAAAAAGTCAGAAATCCCGCGGAACGTGTCATTTAGTTTTAGTAACAAGGCAAAATATCGCATTCAGCGTTGACTCGAGGATCAATCCTAACGTGTTTCTTGTTTTTGATTTTTTTGCGTTTGCTTTTTCTCCATCTTACTCCAGTGTACCGGCTGTGCGCTTAATTACTACAGTATGTACCAGTGTTGTTAGAACGAGAGAATGTGTGTGCGAGAGAGAGGCGGGGGAAGTGACTCCATTAAGTAGACTGTTTTGCCAGGAAGTTTCAGTGGAGTGTGCAGGTGAGGGTGTTTTGGTGTTGAGACCTTTAATTTATTATCTCTTACCTTAACTTTTACTATATATATATATACAATCGTTTAGGCTATAAAAATATAAAAACTCTCTCTCTCTCTCTCTCTCTCTCTCTCTCTCTCTCTCTCTCTCTCTCTCTCTCTCTCTCTCTCTCTCTCTCTCTCTCTCTCTCTCTCTCTCTCTCTCTCTTGTAACAGCTTTCACTAATTCATGTTCTCTCCTGTTTTAGGAATAATTTATGAGGCTACGCTTTGTCCGTTATTATGTGTACGCGCGTGCGTGGGGACGTGCGTCGTGCGTATGTGTGTGTGTGTGTGTGTGTGTATGAGAGAGAGAGAGAGA
>JABMCL010001224.1:85000-95000 GCA_018857735.1 Alviniconcha marisindica
AGAGGATTTCTCTGTGTGCGGTATCGGCTTTGAGATGATAACAAGCCTGTTTAAGTTTTCAGGCCAAAGCACACAAAGAGATATAAATAGATTTATATATTATTATTTTTTATGATTGAAGAGGATTACTCTGAGAGCCTGTTTAATTTTTCATAAATCGGCTAAAACAACAAAGGTTACGTGAAAAGAGCATATTTTTAAAACAAAACTGAGTGAAGAGGGTTTCTGTGTGTGATGCTAACAAGCCTGTTTAAATTTTCTATAAATCGATCAAAACACACTAAAGGTTCAAAAGAACTGAGTGAAGAGGGTTTCTCCGTGCGTGGTGACGCCTTTGTGACGATGTGGTAACGCCTTTGTGACGATGTGGTGACGCCTTTGTGACGATGTTGAAAATACAAACATCGATGAGAACAAATGAGGAGCACACACTAATCAAACCAATTGTGTTATAATGATTGTAATTAGTATCGTCATAGTGATTGGGCGTTAAATACCCATAATGATCTAATCAAACCAATTGCATTATAATGATTGTAATTAATATCGTCAGACTGATTGGGCGTTAAAAACCAATAATGATCTAATCAAACCAATTGTATTATGATTGTAATTAGTATCGACATAGTTAATTGGCTGTTAAAAATCAATAATGATTATCTATCTATCGGCGCAGAGAGATAATTAATTATGTTTGGACACGATCTAAACACAAAAAGGTTCAAACGACTGCTTATTTAACACAGACACGCAGTATGCAAAATTTCGGGGAAATTCCCTTTATCAAGCCACAAAACGATACTTAAACAACAGACAAACGGTCCAAAACGATGAAAAATTAAAGAAAAAGACTTCTTTTTTCTCATAATTTGTCATCGTTTTTAGCCGTTTATCTGTTGTTTAAGTGTCGTTTTGCGGCTTGAAAAAGGGGATTTCCCCGAAAATGTGCATACTGTATGTCCGTGTTAATATAAATAAGCCTTCGTTTGAACCTTTTTGTGTTTGGATCTTGTTTTAAAACGCTAGCCGGCCACACAATTCCTGAGTTCTTGTGGCCACACACACACACACACCACACACACACACACACACACACACACACACACACACACACACGCACTCACACACACACACACACGCACACACACACACACACACACACACACACATGCACACACACACACACACACACACACACACACACACACACACACACACGCGCGCACTCACACACACACACACACACACACACACACACACACACACACACACACACACACACACACACATACCGGCCTTGCATTCTGTTTCATTTAATTTTAATTTTATATTTTTAGTGTTTGGAAACGAAAAGAACACAGCTGAGTCAAATCAGTATGAGTATCCTAGTTCTACATCTCATTTTTCACCGTTGAACTCTCGTTCAGGTGTCGTTTCGTAGCTTGGAAAGGGGGGATTACCCAGAAAATTCGCGCACGTTGTGTTTTGTGCTAATAAATAGCCTTCTTTTTAAAAACTATTTTTGTGCTTGGTACAGAGAGGGACTCGCCGCGGTTCGGATTCCATCAGGAACGCCACAGTGGAAGTAGGCGAGAGGGCTTACGTCGGCTCGCAGGACAGCAAAGCCGTGTGCACGGACACACATGACCTGGGTGACTTCCGGGACGGACGTTTCGAGAAGTCGCTCAACGCTTCTGCTGACGTCAAGTGCGTCACCATCGTCATCACGCAGGCGCAGAGGGAGTGGGTAGCCATCAGGGAGATTGCGGTGTTCCTGAAGTAGTATGGCGGGACGTTTGGACTGGTAACGATCGATATGTTGTTCGTTGTGTCTCGATTTTTCTTCTGTCGTTGGGTACTTCTTACTGTGATAATGCAATACGGTGTAAACCTTACTGCCAAGCACGCAATAATAATAATAATAATAATGCCCGAGGAATGTGACATAGAGGGTGCGGGGATAGCTCACTGGTTAGAGCGCAGGATTCGTGATTGAAAGGTCGCGGGTTCGAATCCCGGAAGGGGCGGCGGGAGAAAAAAATTCTCCAGGGTCGACTTTCTGTGCTGACTCTTATTTCGGTATCCGTTCCACCCCCGTGTTACCGCAATAGCACGTTCCTGGCCATTCTGCCAAAAGTGCAAGTTGCAGGATACAGCTAAACACGCATGCACCCTAGTGTGTGCCTTTGGATGAAGTGACACGGTGCATGGTTGAATGGTGTACACAGTACGCGCAGAGACGGCAGCAGTTTCATGTGGCACCAGCCATGCCAGCGCTGGAAGCATACTACTTCGGTGGATATTCAAAAGCGCGCTATAAAAAAGCTAGTCACTCACTGAGAATCCCATGCGACAAGAGCGCATTGAGTTAGCTGGAGAGTGGAGAACTGCGCTATATAAAAGCGATCAACATCGATCAACAATATACGGTATCAAGTACACTCGCTCACACATTCATACCACAAATAAAACGAAAGTATATTCTACAACAACAAAATTACAAACAAAACAACATTAGGGTAGAAAGCAATACATCTATATGTGTATATTCTGAGCGCGCGTGCGTGCGTGTGTGTGTGCATGTGTGTGTGTGTGTGTGTGTGTGTGTGTATAAAAGTGGAGCCCACATCAATTCAGCGCACATCATGCTGCTTAGTGTGTGCGTGCGTGCGTGCGTGCGTGCGTGTGTGTGTGTGTGTGTGTGTGTGTTTGTGTGCGTGCGTGTAAACATTTGAACAATCCTTTCCGCGACAAAATTCCACTCGCCACTCTTGTGGGTAAAGCCAACAGCCGCCGCGGTGTTTCCCGGCCTTGCCATTGTTTCTGTTGATTTCAAACTGCTTGTCTGGCATGGTCACAGCAGGCCTTGTAAACAAAAGCACGTCTTACTTTGGTGAACAGGTCTGGTACGAAGCAAACCAAGCTACAGTCGTAGGCTGTAAAAGAAGGCTGTTAGAAAAGAATGCCGTTTCTCAATTTCTGTCCCTGCCCGAGAATGTGCTGCTGGTGTGAATCCTTCCAACCAGAGCCTCACAGACAAACGTTTTATTCCAGCGAGAAGCGTTCACAGTTTTCTGGAACCTGGTTTCTCCTAAGCATGCATGACTTTTGATATTGACTATACATTATAGTCAGAATTTCAGCAGGATATCGTACCTATGTCGTCTTTCTGGCAGTTGGGAAATACTTCGCCGGAGCGTCATAATTTATGTCGTCATAAGGGTAAGGGAAGGGTTAAGCGAGCACTTGGCCATGTTACAGTTCACAGCTTTGCAGGCTCAGTTGTCAAAAGGGTTCTCATCCCTCGCATCAGTTTTAACGGCGGTTGTTTGGCGATGATGTTCGATTCACATATCAAAGGCCATTCTGCCGAAAGTGTGCACATTGCCTTCATTGTTCTGTCTCATTAAACCGTGTTCCTGTTTTAGGCTTGTGTATGTGCGTGTGTGTGCGTGCATGCGTGTGTGCATGCGTGCGTGCGTATGTATGTGTGTGCGTGCGTGTGTGTGTGTGTGTGTGTGTGTGTGTGTGTGTGTGTGTGTGTGTGTGGTGCGGATTGATGCCGTTTGTGGTTTTAATTCATCAGTTTATTTCAAACAAAACGATCAAACACTCGCTTGTGTCAGGCGTTGACGATAAACACTCTAGTCTTTCAGACAGTCAAACACTCGCTTCTGTCAGGCAATCAGAGAAAACGCTCTAGTCTCTCAGGCAATATTAACACCCAAATCTTTTTGGCAGCCCAAAACTCATGTCTGTTAGGCAATCAAACACTGCAGTCTATCAGGCAATCAAACACTGCAGTCCATCAGGCAATCAAACACTGCAGTCTATCAGACAATCAAACACTGCAGTATATAGAGACAATCAAATAGACAATCAAAACCTCTACTCGAGTCTATCAGGCAGTCGAATTAAAGTCTTTCAGGCGAACAAACCCTCGCGTCCTTCAAACAACCAAACACTCTTCAGCAAATCAAACACTCGCAAACCTTTCCTTTGACCCATCCGCTGCCCCATGACGTCATATGACGTCACTGACAAACTGTTGTCCCGTCTACTTGTAGGACGTCGCATGCTTGACTACGTCACTGACAAACTGTTGTCCCGTCTACTTGTAGGACGTCGTAAGACTTCATGCTTGACTACGTCACTGACAAACTGTTGTCCCATCTACTTGTAGGACGTCGTAAGACTTAATGCTTGACCACTTAAAGTTTTGACATATTCTCACGCCATACAAATTTCCCAAAGCTGACATTTTGGTCTGCTCGTCCTTTTCTGGAGAGAGAGCTCTAGAGGAAACTGCATCAGTGATAAATTTTGTTGGCAGTGAAAGGGTTAAACATTCAAACATTCGTATCTTCCTGGCCAACACTGGCGTCTGCCACCGCAATGTCTAGGCTGTCACGTGCCTTCTTCCACTCTGTTCAAGCACGTGACGCCCCACATCGGCGATGAGGTCGTGACCGTCCTTCAGCGTCCGAGGGCTGACCAATGACGGGGCGGGCTTGGGACACGTGACGTGAATAGCGCGCGTCTCCCGCCAATGGAACGGCAGCACGGGTCGCTTGTCGGCCCAGGTCCGCACGTAGTTTTCGTCCCAGGGGGCGTGACAGATACTTTGACAGCACAGCACCTGCCCAGTCAATTAAAGGAACTAGCCCTCTCAGATTTGGCGAAAAAGCGATTTTAAAAAAAGAGCTATTATTTATCTAGTTATTTTTTATATTTGTATTGGGAGTTCTCTCTCTCTCTCTCTCTCTCTCTCTCTCTCTCTCTCCTCTTTTATGTGTGTGGGTGGGTATGGGTGGTTTCTTTCTTTGTTGTGTTTTTGTTTTGTTGTGTGTGTTGTGTGTGTGTGTGTGTGTGTGTGTGTGTGTGTGTGTGTGTGTGGTTGTTGGTTGGTTGTTATTTTTGTGTGTTTGAATTTCTGTTATTTTAGTCATGATTTGTTCGTTGCCTACCAAATTACAAATCACTCTGATTTAAAAACAGGTTGGAGTAAAACCCAGCAGACCACACCTTTTCTCGTGGGATTAAAAAATTTCTAGAACGCTGCAAGACGGAATCAAAACTTCACAGAAAAAGAAAAAAAATCGGTGACAAAAATGACTGCCATGCACATGCGTAAACTGTGTGCAGTTATAACAGAGCTCCTTGAAGGGGGTCATGCCGGCGTTGAAATTAGATATTCCACCACAACCTCACTTTCAATGTTAAGTTTGCACAGGTATACGTATAAATACAAATATTTGTACTGCTGTGCACCTGTTTAAGCCTCAAGGGCACCATGGTAGCGGTGATATAAAAAATATATAAAATGTATGGTAACAAGTTTAGGACACAGAGAGCCGGTTTGGCCTAGCGGTAAGGCGTTGGGCTAGTAAGCAGAAGGACCTCGGTTCGATACCGCTTCGGCTTTCCTTTCTCTTCAAAGGTTGTGGTGTGTAGACACTGTCTTGTGACTTTGTCCCTCACAATTAATGAAACATTAACAATGGTCCTCATCGCTGCCCATCTTAATGCAGGAGTCACTCTGGTGGTGACAGTTAAGCGATAGGTGTATAATCTCCCTCTCCCCCCACCTCCATACCCCCTTCTTCTCTCTTCTCCCCGTCCCTAATAAGCCTTGTGGTTTCTGTGGACGTTAAGCGCCATGTTTACTTACTTACTTACTTACTGACATAGTCACATATTACGTACAGCCTTCCGAGTAGCGTCCCTTTCACCAGTAGCAGGAGCCTGCCATATCGTTTACGTCATTTCCGGTTTGAAGAAAATTCATCGCGGAATGCAGAATACCTCTTTCCTGTACCCAATGTCTCTCACATAATATATGCCATTGCAAACTATGTCAAAAATATTAAACACCAAGGGCTGATTTAACACGTAATAACGCGGGCCGAACCATGGACCATACAGGGTATACAGGTCCATGGGCCGAAGAGCGAAACCGGATCAAGGACACATAACCATAGTGGCATAACAATCTGTAGACTGGGAATCAGACCGTTCGGGGATAAGGTTGAAAGTTGAGAAAAGCCTACGTCTGTCTGTACAAGTACAGACGATTTCGGCACCTTGAAGGGCGCCATGACGACGTCCACGTTACGTATATATCCAGGACGCCCTCACCTCTAAATACTCGTACGCGTATACGGTTTCGGGGGGCGTTTTTTTCATGTTGAAAGGCGCCATAATAACAATAACAGATTATTTATGGCGCCCCATCTCGTAAGAGCCCGGAGCGCACACACACACACACACACACACACACACACACACTCACATAAGGATACACTCATTTCATCACACACACACACACACCACACACACACACACCACACACACAAACACACACACACACCCACAGCAACGCCAGCACCACACACACACACACACACACACACACACACACACACACACACACACACACCCGACACACACACACACACACACACACACCACACACACACACACACACACACACACACACACACACACACACACACACACACACACACACCACCCACACACACACACACACACACACACACACACACACACACACACACACACCACACACACACACACACCACACACCACCACCCCGCACACACACACCACACACACACACACACACACACACACACCACACACACACACACACACACACACACATAACACACAGCAGCACACACACACACACTGCACACACACACACACACACACACACACACACACACACACACACACACACACACACACACACACACACACTAACACACTACACATACATTCAATACTGGTGATGGGTTGGTAGAAGAAGAAGACAGAAAACGACGACAGATCAGTATACAGAGAGATGAGGTGGATTTTCAGTTCTGAAGACGCATGCCTGACAGAGAGAGGAAGGAGTTCCAGATCACTGGTCCATAACGACGTAGAAGGGAGATACTCAGGGCGCGCTCACCTGCAAATGCTTATACAAGTAGACGGTGTCGGGGTACAGCTCTTTGATCTTGAAGGGCATCAGGACGGCGTTGAAGTTCCAGTCGTGGTCGCGGTAGTCGCTGTAAGCGTGGAGAAGGTGGCGAAGATAGTCGGAGCGCCGACGCGCCAGCATGACCCCCATGTTGAAGGCAGAGGGCCAGCCGTCGTTCTTCACCCAGTCGGGACACACCACGGCCGGGTAGGTCAGAAGCCAGTCCGGTACCCGGCTGGTCCAGAGTACGTCGAAGTCCTGGTACGCTCCTCCGTACTTCCCCAGAATGATGAATCTGTATAAAGGGAGGAGTGAAGGGGAAAAAAACAGAAACACTGTACAGTCGAATGCCACACTACCCCTAACCCCGCTTCTCCAGATGCACACAGCCTTCCGCCCAGCCCCCCCCCCCCCCCCCCCCCGCCCCCCCCCCCCCCCCCCCCCCTCCTCTCTTCAAAAATTGTGGTTTGTGGACACTGCTTCGTGACTTTGTCCCTCACAATTAATGAGACATTAAAATGGCTCTCATCACTGCCCATCTTAATGCATGCGTCATTCTGGTGGTGACAGTGTAGCGATAGGTATAATACTCTCCCTCTCCCCCACCTCCATACCCCCCCCCCCCCCCCCCCCCCCCATAATCAGTAGCTGCCGCGTGAAAGAGGAGATAGACGACCTGGGTGTCACGTCCATAATAGTCCCTACGGTCTCTGCGGGCGTAAAGCAACAGTGAAGAAAAAGTTACCCTCACCTTAGAACGTCGCTCATGTGGGCAGGCACGGTCATGTTCTGCTGGAAGACAGTGGCAGGTTTTTCCAGTCTCAGAAAAGTCACGTTCTCCTTTCTGAGCTGGTCCCACCACGCGCCTGCAAGTTCAACGTTCGAAACACAAAGTCACCAGATCACAGGTTTGTCTAATTCACTGAATTACAACGTCAAAAACCAACCATCCATTCAGCAAGAAAAAAGGTTTACGAAAACAGGTTTGAAAAGGGCTTATTGTAACGTCTCTCTGTTTTATAACAGTTATTTTATGCGCTGTTTTACAAGGACTTGTTTTATATTAGTGTAATTTATTAAGTATGTATTATGCGAGTGGTTGTATATGATATGTCAGTAAATGTAAATGGTGTATATTATGTACATGTATGTGATATGTCAGTAAATGTAAATGGTGTATATTATGTACATGTATGTGATATGTCAGTAAATGTAAATGGTGTATATTATGTACATGTATGTGATATGTCAGTAAATGTAAATGGTATATATTATGTACATGTATATGATATGTCAGTAAATGTAAATGGTATATATTATGTACATGTATGTGATATGTCAGTAAATGTAAATGGTGTATATTATGTACATGTATATGATATGTCAGTAAATGTAAATGGTGTATATTATGTACATGTATGTGATATGTCAGTAAATGTAAATGGTGTATATTATGTACATGTATATGATATGTCAGTAAATGTCAATGGTATATATATTATGTACATGTATGTGATATGTCAGTAAATGTAAATGGTGTATATTATGTACATGTATGTGATATGTCAGTAAATGTAAATGGTGTATATTATGTGCATGTATATGATATGTCAGTAAATGTAAAAGGTATATATTATGTACATGTATATATGTCAGTAAATGTCAATGGTATATATTATGTACATGTATGTGATATGTCAGTAAATGTAAAAGGTATATATTATGTACATGTATATATGTCAGTAAATGTCAATGGTATATATTATGTACATGTATGTGATATGTCAGTAAATGTCAATGGTATATATTATGTACATGTATGTGATATGTCAGTAAGTGTAAATGGTATATATATGTACATGTATATGATATGTCAGTAAATGTCAATGGTATATATTATGTACATGTATGTGATATGTCAGTAAATGTAAATGGTATATATTATGTACATGTATATGATATGTCAGTAAATGTAAATGGTGTATATTATGTACATGTATGTGATATGTCAGTAAAGGAAATGGTTATATTATGTACATGTATGTGATATGTCAGTAAATGTAAATGGTATATTATGTACATGTATATGATATGTCAGTAAATGTAAATGGTGTATATTATGTACATGTATGTGATATGTCAGTAAATGTAAATGGTGTATATTATGTACATGTATGTGATATGTCAGTAAATGTAAATGGTGTATATTATGTACATGTATGTGATATGTCAGTAAATGTAAATGGTATATATTATGTACATGTATATGATATGTCAGTAAATGTAAAAGGTATATGTTATGTACATGTATGTGATATGTCAGTAAATGTAAAAGGTATATATTATGTACATGTATGTGATATGTCAGTAAATGTAAAAGGTATATATTATGTACATGTATGTGATATGTCAGTAAATGTAAAAGGTATATATTATGTACATGTATGTGAACAAGCGCGTTGAACTCGCTCAGCGGGGAATAGCGCTATAGAAAATGTCTGTATTATTATTACTATTACTTATGACAATTTGATCGTCCTGAGGTGACGCTGTGAGACTGACAGGACGTTAATCAACGGAATAAATAGGTCTTAAAGCACGCACATACACACATACACACACACACACACACACACCATACACACACACACACACAACACACACCACACACACATACTACACACATACACACACACACACACACACATACACACACACACACACACACACCACACACACACACACACACACACACACATACACACACCCCCACACTACAACAAACACACACACAACACACACACACACACACACACACACAACACACACACACACACACACACACACCTGTACTAACCCTACTCTAACAAAACACACACACACCCCACACACACACTCACACACACACACACACACCACACACCCACATACACAAAACCACACACACCACACCTGTATACACCATACAACACACAACACACACACACACACACACACACACAAACACACACA
>JABMCL010001224.1:100000-107528 GCA_018857735.1 Alviniconcha marisindica
ACACACTCACGCACATACACGCGCGCGCGCACGCACACGCACACACACGCAACGCACACACACACTCACGCGCACACACACACACGCAACGCACACACACACTCACGCACACACATACACGCGCGCGCGCACACACACACACGCACTCACGCGCGCGCGCGTGCATACCCACATGCACGCACGGACTCACGCACGCACGCACACGCACACGGATTCACACACACACACACACACGGATTCACACACACACACACACACACACACACACACACAGATTCACACACACACACACACACACACACACACACACACACACACCACACACACACACACAGCACACGCACGCACACACACACACACACCACGCACAGGACTCACGCACGCACACACACACACACACACACACACACACACGGACACACACACCACACCACACACACACACACGACACACACACACACACACACGCACAACACACACACACACACACACACACAACACACACACACACACCACACACACGCACACACGATCACACACACACACCACACACACACACACACACACACACACACACACACGGATCACACACACACACACACACACACACACAAGACCACACACACACACACACACACACACACACACACACACACACACACGCCACACACACACACACACACACACACACACACACACACACACACACACACACACACACACGATTCACACAACACACACACACAGCGCCACTCACACACACACAGCACCAACCACACAAACACACACAACACACACACACACCCACGTCCCTTTTACAGGTTTGTAGACAACCACTAGAGGCTCAACCAGTCTGCTCACTGCACAGAGCACATCCCTGCAGGCCCGTCCCACGAAACCCCCCCCCCCCCCCCCCCCCCCCCCCCATCCCCACCCCCCATCGTTTTGGATTTTGCACAATTTGACAGCTGTCTGGTCCTCAGAACAGAAATTCTTCTTCTTCTTTCTTTGGTATTTTCTCTTTGGAAACAAATAAAAGCAGTATGTGCCCAACTAGGATATAATGTGAGCCGGTGTGGCCTAGCGGTAATGCGTTAGGCTGGTAAGCGGAAGGACTTCGGTTCGATGCCGCTTCGGCTCTCCTTTCTCTTCAAAAAGGTTGTGGTTTGTGGACACTGTCTTGTGACTTTGTCCGTCACTTCCTACTGAAACATTAAAATGGCTCTCATCGCTGCCCATCTTTATGCAGGAGTCATTCTGGTGGTGACAGTGTAGCGATAGGTATATGATCTCCCTCTTCCCCCACCTCCGTACCATAGTTCAGGAGCTGTGTGAGAGTCGAGGTGGCCGTCCTAACGAGCCTTATGGTTTCCGTGGACGTAAAGCTATATTGAACCGTGCTTCGGCATTGGTCACAACTTGTCCCTAATATGTCAACTGACATCTGAGGACATTAAGCAACTTCACCACCACCACCTCCGTACCATCACCCCCCCCCCCCGCCCCCCCCCCCCCCCCGCCCCCTTCTCCCCTTCCCTAACAAGCCTTATGGTTTATGTGGACATTAAGCACCATGTTTACTTACTAGGACATAATTTTATATAAAAAAAACAAAAAAAAAACGGTATTTCACAACAACAACAAATATTTGGTAAAATCTTTTCATATTTCTTTTTACGCAGAACAGCTGGAGTGCCTGGCAGCAAAGTGGTCCGAAGAACAGCTGTTCCCCGTTCAGGAACGTTCCCTTATTTTCTCCGCTGGAGGCAGTTACAGCTTGCAGTGTGGCAATGACTGTTTAGGATGTGGCTGAACAACTGGTGGGCACGTCCTTTAGTCCATGGACCCCGGCACCGCCTGCACACTCCACTGGTATACTGCTTTTAAGAATCCTTGCTTGTACCTGGTAGATGCAAAATAAATGAAAACGGGTTATGATCTTACTTTTATGCCGACACACACACCCGCACGCACGCATGCACGTACGCACACGCACACACACACACACACACGCGCGCAAGTTCGTACGCACGCAGGCACGCATGCACGCACACACACGCTCGCACGCACGCACACACGCTCGCACGCACACACGCACACACACACACCACACACACACACACACACACACACACACACATTCGTACGCACGCACGCACGTACGCTCGCACGCACGCACGCACGCACGCACGCACATACACACACACACACAGGCACGCACGTACGCACGCACATACACACACGCACGCACGCACACGCACGCACGGAAGCAGTGCACGCAGCACGCACGCACGCTCACACACACACACACACACACACACACACACACACACACACACACACACACACACAACACACACACACACACACACCATAAAATGGTCAACTTTAAGCACTTTGATTTTGAAGACTATTAGTACCAGACTATGGCAGAGGAAGAAGAGAGACGGGTGCGGCTGAAATAAAAGAACACATGTTTCGCTGAACTTCAGATCTACACTTTATAGTAAAGTTATCCTGAAGTTTCGATGATGGGTTTGCTTGCCGATGTTTCGCCTGCAAATTTCCGTCAATGGTTTTCTATTATTCCCCGCGGGAGATGAAGAGTAATGGGTACTATAAGACCCAAGTGGACAGTAAGTAAGTAAGTAAGTAAACGTGGTGCTTAACGTCCACAGAAACCATAAGGCTTACTAGGGACGACGAGAAGTGTGTGTGTGTGTTGGAGGGGTGGGTGGGGGTGGGGGGGGTGGGGGGAGTGTATGGAGGTGGGGGGAAAGGGAGATTATATATCTATCGCTGCACTGTCGCCACCAGAATGACTCTTGCATTAAGATGGGCAGCAATGAGAGCCATTTTAATGTTTCATTAATTGTGAGGGACAAAGTCACAAAGCAGTTTCCACAGACCACAACTTTTGAAGAGAAAGGAGAACCGAAGCGGATTCGAACCGAGGTCCCTCTGCTTACCAGCCTAACGCCTTACCGCTAGGCCAAACCGGCTCACAGCCCAAGTCCACTTTAGCTGACCTGTATTTATGACGTTTTATTCATAATTATCTTCTTGTGTGTAAATCTAGATCCATAGCGTATATACGATCGACCATCTGCAATGCCAGTTATTTTTAATACAGATTACTTACTCCAAACACATTGCTGTTATTCATATGGCACATGTACTTGTATATTATACATTGTTAGTTGTCATAATTATATGTATTATGTTTGTGAAACTTAGAAAATGTTGGAGAATGTAAAGCGCAGTGAGTTTGGGTACACCAGAGAACAGCGCTATACAAAAGTTATCTATTATTATTATTATTAATATTATTATTATTATTATTATTATTAAGGTTCAAAAGATCGCTTATTTTAATATCATGACACAGACACACAATCTGTAAATTACTTACTCGTTGAAAATTCACTTGCGATGCCATCCAATTTCTAACATTCTCATGTGAGTAATGGGTGATAAAATGGGTACTAGCCTAAATGCCTAAAGGCAATTTTTGTAACATGTATAGCTTATGTCAGGGGGCTTTCTCGTGCATTTATTTACGAATGACTTTCTACCTGGATGTTTGGTTGCTGTTGTTGTAATCTAATGGTGTTTATGATTGGTGTGAATGACTATGAGTGTACTTGGCACCATAATAAAGTTGTATTGTATTCATAGCTTGTTGTGTGTAGATCTAGATCCATAGCTGGTATGATCGACCCGTCTCCGGTATCAGTTATTTTCAAAACAACATTGATTACTTACTCGTTGAGAATTCACCTGCGACGCTATTTGCTTTCTGACATTCTCGCATGAGTAATGAGTACTCAAATGGGTACTAAGTGCCATTTTATTCATATCTTGTTGTGTATAGATCCAGATAGCGTGTATGATCAACACTGCCTGCAGTGCACCAAGGAAGCGTTCACGTTGTTACTGGGAAACTAGGTCAAACGTCAAAGGGCAACATGCGCCGACTCGAACTGACAATCAAAGACAAAAATATATGAACAAAATCATCTTTTGTTGTGGATTTTGGCTGTAATCGGTAGATATGGATCTCATTTAATGATTGTGATGATATCTGTGACCTAAAATAACTTTTAAAACGGTCCAGGAATTTCCGACCGTCTCCTTGCATTTTACCCCAGTTATTTTCAAAACAAAATAGATTACTTGTTCAGAATTCACCTGTGGTGTCATCTGCTTTCTGACATTCTTGCGTGCTGAGTAACGGGTATTAAAATCAGACCCAGTGGAATGTTTGTTTTTGTGGGTTTTTTTACTCGCATTCAACTGAGTTTTCGGACAGTGCACCACGTGTGTACAGAGCAAAGACCCTGAATCTAACTGCGTTTAGATCTAATCTCGACTGAGGTATACTCAAAATCCGCCCAACTTACGTGTTTGTCGCTGTTTCAAACTGCTGCGAAGTTCTGTCCTCCATCATGCGGTCGCGGGTCGTCATCTGACATGATACTACCATTCTCCCTGCTTGTGCTGTATTCCATACACAGCTGACGAATTTAAAGTTGCCAAAAACGTTACAGAACAAAAACCTTTACAAAAATTCGGTGACAACAACGAAACCCACGTGTATTTTTTCCCCGTGACCTGTCCGCAAAACTGTGCTTCTGTCCGTGACGCCAAAGGCAGAAAGAAGCGTGGAAAACAGCACACAACGCGGTAGGCTAATTAATAAGCTTGTAAAACAAGTCAAACACACGAGAGAGCCGGTGTGGCCCAGCGGTAAGGCGGTAGGCTCGTAAGCGGAAGGCCCTCGGTTCGATAGCGCTAAGGCTCTCCTTTCTCTTCAAAAGTTGTGGTTTGTGGACACGGTCTTGTGACTTTGTCCCTCACAATAGACCCCTTTCGTTTATCTCGCTGTCGCACAGCGACAACCAATCAGTCGGCTGCGAAGTTCTACAACTCCTTCAAAGTGGATGTAGGGGGAGCGTGCTGACACTGACTTAGAGCGTACTGAGATTTGACCGGGCTGAATCTTTTTAGATGCCCACAGACTTAGTAAAATTTCCAGTTGATTCAATCCGTTGACTGACAAAGAAGCTCCGGCACCTGGCTGGCCGTTGTTGTTATTATTTTTATTTTTTTGAAATCACTTCGGGGTGAGCCGGTAGGGTGGGGTAGGGGGTGGGGGGCATTTAGTGTACGCCAGCACAAGTGCGCGCGATCCGCCTAGGTGTGTATGTGGGGGTTGGTGTGCGTGCGTGTCGTATGTGTATGTGGGCGCGTACACGGAAACCTGTAAACACGTGTGTGTGTGTGTGTGTGTGTGTGTGTGTGTGTGTGTGTGTGTGTGTGTGTGTGTGTGTGTGCGTGCGTGTCAGTGCGAGCGCGCGTGCGCGCGCGTGCAGGCGACTCTATGAGTGCGGGGTGTTTGTGTTTCAGTGTTCGTCAGTTTCACTTTGTTTTGTATGACTAAGTATGTGTAGTGATGTATATTATGCTATTGCTTTTGTGTGTGAGTATTTACGCATTCCATACTTTAATTAAATCACAAAGCTCTTTTAGTCGCACCCATTATTTATTTGCTGCAGGGTATAGTCTTTTGACTGTTGTGGTTTGGTGGTGTGTTTACCATTAGGTTTGTCGGTTGTCCCCCGGTTTTTTCTATTAATTTTGTCAGGTCAAGCTAAGTACTTCTTTATTTCATTTAAAGGTACAAGCAACCCCCCCCCCCCCCCCAAAAAAAAAACAGAAAAAAAGAAAGAAAGAAAAAAACATATTAAATATAAATAAATATATTAAAAAAGAAGAAGAAAAAAGAAAGAAAATGGCCATGTATAAATGATTCAAAATTTAAGAGAGCGCGACAACAGACAGACAATACTAATATCGTAAACATTATTAGTTAGAATAATATTGGTTACTGAAATGCGCTGTAAAATAAACAGTAGCTCACACATTCAAATATGATTAATAGGCTATATACTAGGCACAAGTATAATCACTATTTTCATCCTGTCCGCCTTCACACCCACACCCATACACCATATCACCGCCTCCCACACATCCACACGCACACATATATACACCCACCCTCATCTCTCTCTCTCTCTCTCTCTCTCTCTCTCTCTCTCTCTCTCTCTCTCTCTCTCTCTCTCTCATAGACTGACACACACTCGCGCGGGCGCGAGCGCATACACGCCCGCACGCACGCACACAAATAAAGTACCAAGCCGGGTAGCCTCATAAATTATTCCTAAAACAGGATGAAAATCGGCATGAAATTAGTGAACGCTGTTACAGAGAGACAGACAGACAGACAGACAGACAGACAGAGAATTAGCCTAAACGATTGTACATAATTATAGTAAAATGTAAGGTAAGAGATGAGAAATTAAAGATGTCAACTAAGCAACACACTCACCCTCACATGCACACGACACTAGTGACACGTCCTGCCGGCAAAACAGCCTGTTTAGTTAATGCCGCAGTTACTCCCCCCGCCTCCCTCACGCACACACATTCGCTCTCGTTCTAACAACAATGGTATATATATATATATATATACTGCAGTAATTAAGTGCACAGCCGGTGCACTTGAACAAGACGGGGGAAAAAACACTTCATTCTCAACAGACTGGGCCGGGGATCATTCTCGAGTCAGCGCCGCGGAATACGATACTTTGCCTTTTTACTGAAACTAAACGACAGACGTTTCGCGGGACTCCTGGCTTTTATTCGACCAATGGTGCAGTGGATTACACGGCAGTGATCTTTTGCGCCCATCTTGTCGTCGTGAAATGCGAGGTTTTCACCACTACCAGTACTAAGGAAATACAGCTATGCGCTCGGCTAGCAACCCAGCTGACGTGTTCCCCCCTACTTCCGGCAGATTTCACACGCCAGTCCATTGCGCATGCGCGAAAATCTAAGTGAAAGGGGTCTAATGAAACATTAAAATGGCTCTCATCGCTGCCCATCTTAATGCAGGTCATTCTGGTGGTGACAGTGTAGCGATAGGTTATACTCTCCCTCTTCCCCCACTTCCATACCCCCTTTCCCCCATTCTCCCCGTCCCTAATAAGCCTTGTGGTTTCTGTGGACATTAAGCACCATGTTTACTTACTCACTAACACACAAGTGAGTTAATTAGCGCTCAAACGAACACAACAAAGTCGCCTACGGTAACTCTCACCTGGAATACGTGTAAATACAAGGCACATTAACTCCGTGCATAGCTATTTATAGTTTTCATACTGACATATTGCCTTGGCCTTGGCCTTCAGTGGTGTTGATCGACTGATACGTTCATTTTGGAAAGTGTATCAGTCTTCGAAACGTGAATGTTCATTTTGATTCTCAAAAAACAAAAAAACAAAACTATAGGCTACATTTAAGTACAGTAAGTAAACATGGTGCTTAACTTCCACAGAAACCGTACGGCTTATTAGGGACGGGGAGAAGGGGGGAAGGGGGTATGGAGGTGGGGGAGAGGGAGATTATATACCTATCGCTACACTGCCACCATCAGAATGACTTCTGCATTAAGATGGGCAGCGAT
>JABMCL010002455.1:0-7500 GCA_018857735.1 Alviniconcha marisindica
TTGTTGTTGGTTTTTTGGTTTTTTTTTGTTGTTGGTTTTGTATTTTGTTTTGTGTTTTGGGGTGGGCCCCTGCGTGCGTGCCCTGCGGGGGCGCCGGGGGCGTGTTTTTGTGGTGCGTGTGTTGTGGGGGTGTTTTGTTTTGTGTGTGTGTGTTGGGGTTTTGGTGTGTGGGGGTGTGTGTGTGTGTGGTGTGTGTTTTTGTGTGTGTGTGTGTGGTTGGGTTTTACTTTTTTTTTGGGCTGATGTTAGGTGTAAGCCCCCTTTATAAATACTGTTTTTTCGTATTTTAAAAACCCTTGAAACCCTTTAAAATGCTACATTTATTAAAATTTTTCGCCAGTATCAGTCAGTATTATGGTATTGTTGACGACACTTAATTCACTCACGGTGCAGTCATTTCCCCTTATCACAAACAAACCACACACCCCAAAAATTAAAAAGACCAAAAAAAAAAACCACAAACAAACAAAAAAAGCAAACAAACCCGCTCAACCTCCCTGCCCCAAAGATCTCTTCCCCGGGCCTAACGAACTTTAAGGGTCTAGTCCACCTCCCCTGCTCATGAAACTCTTTCCCGGGGCCCCAACGAACTTGAGGGTTTTTAGCTCCACCTCCCCTGCCCCAGGGTCTCTTCCGGGCCCCAACCCAACTTGAGGGTTTTTAGCCCCCACCCCCCTGGCCCCATGATCCCTTCCGGGCCCTTTTAAAGAAAAATTTAGGGGTCCAGCTCCCCCCTCCCGCTCCCTGATCTCCTTTCCCGGGCTAAACGAACTTGAGGGTTCCCAAACCCCCACCTCCCTGCTCATGAAACCCCTTCCGGGCTAACGAACCCGAGGGTCCAGCTCCACCTCCCTGCTCATGATCTCTTTTCCGGGGGGTAACGAACTTTAGGGTCCAGCCCCCACCTCCCTGCCCCATGATCCCCTTCCGGGCAACGAACTTGAGGGTCCCGCTCCCCCTCCCTGCTCATGATCTCTTCCGGGCTAACGAACTTGAGGGTTTCCCGCTCCCCCTCCCTGCTCGTGATCTCTTTCCCGGGCCCAACGAACTTGGGGGGTCCAAACTTTCCCCCCCTCCCTGTCGTGATCTCTTCCGGGCTAACGAACTTGAGGGGCCAGCCCACCTCCCTGTCTGTCTCTTCCGGGCAACAAATTTGAGGGTCCAGCTCCACCTCCCTCTCATGATCTCTTCCGGGCTAACGAATTTTGAGGGTCCCCAGCTCCACCTCCCGCCATGATCCTTCCGGGCTAACGAATTTGAGGGCCCGCTCCACCTCCCTGCTCGTGATCTTTTCCCGGGCTAACGAACTTGAGGGTCCAGCCCCACCCCCTGCTCTGTCTCTTCCGGGCAAACCCTTGAGGGTCCAGCCCACCTCCCTGCTGTATCCTTCCGGGCTAACAAACTTGAGGGTCCAGCCCACCTCCCTGCTCGTGATCTTTCCCGGGCTGACTTGAGGGCCAGCTCCACCCCCTGCTCGTGATCTCTTCCGGGCTAACGAATTTGAGGCCAGCTCCCCCTCCCTGCTCGTGATCTTTCCCCGGGCTAAAACTTGAGGGTCCAGCCCACCTCCCTGCTCATGATCTCTTCCGGGCTAACGAACTTGAGGGTCCAGCTCCACCTCCCTGCTCATGATCTCTTCCGGGCTAACGAACTTGAGGGCCCAGCTCCAACTCCCTGCTCATGATCTCTTCCGGGCTAACGAACTTGAGGGTCCAGCTCCACCTCCCTGCTCATGATCTCTTCCGGGCTAACGAACTTGAGGGCCCAGCTCCAACTCCCTGCTCTTGATCTCGCCTGGAGCCCTGCCGTTTGTCCGTGATGAGGGAATAGCTTAGCGGTTCTAATTATAGACAGCTCTGCCGGGAACCCTCGCTGTAGCCTCGATCATTCCTTAACTGCCTGTCCTCCAGGTGGACTTCATCTGGATCAACCGAGACCAGCGCAACTTCGAATGGTTCCTGACGCTTCTCACCAAGCTCGAACGCGAACAGTCACGTGACACGGGCTTCGGTCACGTGCTGGACATGCACATGTTCATGACCTCGGCCCTGACCAAGAAGGACATGAAGGGCATCGGCCTGCAGATGGCCCTGGACCTGATCCACGAGCACGAGCAGACTGACCTCATCACTGGACTGCAGACCCGCACCCAGCCGGGCAGACCCGACTTCAACAAGGTATGTGGAGCGTGCAGTGTTGTGTCAGTGAGTTGTGGGTGGGTTTGTGGGTGGGTGGGTGAGTGAGTGAGTGAGTGAGTGAGTGAGTGAGTGAGTGGGTGAGTGAGTGAGTGAGTGATTGGAGGATGAGTAAGCAGACTGACCTCGTCACTGGACTGCAGACCCGCACCCAGCCGGGCAGACCCGACTTCAACAAGGTATGTGGAGCGTGTAGTGTTGTGGGTGGGCGGATGTGTGGGTGAGTGAGTGAGTGAGTGGGTGAGTGAGTGGAGGATGAGTGAGCAGACTGACTTCATCACTGGACTGCAGACCCGCACACAGCCGGGCAGACCCGACTTCAACAAGGTATGTGAAGCGTGCAGTGTTGTGTCAGTGAGGTGTGGGTGTGTGGGTGGGTGCGTGGGTGGGTAAGTGAGTGGGTGGGTGAATGGTGGATGAGTGAGCGAGATAGATCTCATCACTGGTCTGCAGACCCGTACCCAGCCGGGCAGACCCGACTTCAACAAGGTACGCATGAGAGTATAGTGTTGTGTCTGTGAGTTGGTAGTGAGTGAGTGAGTGAGTGACAAGTGAGTGAGGAGTGCATGACTGGGTGTGTGAGTGAGGGGTGTGTGAGTGAGGGGTGGGTGAGTGAGGGGTGGGTGGATGAGTGGATGGGTGGGCGAATGAGTGGGAAGTGAGAGAGAGTTGGCGGGCGTCCGTGAGTGGGTGGGTGGGTGGGTGGGTGGGTGAGTGAATGAGTGAGTGGGCGGATGGATGAGCGGGTGGTCCGGCGGGTGGGTGAGTGATGGAGTGAGTGAGTGAGAGTGAGCAAACTGACCTCATCACTGGACCGCAGACCCCACCCAGACCGGGCAGACCCGACTTCACAAGTATTGTGGAGCGTGCAGTGTTTGTGTCAGTGAGTGTAGTGTGGATGTGTGTGTTGTGCGTGGGTGGTAGGTGAGTGAGTGAGTGGGTGAGTGAATGGTGGATCAGTGAGCGAGATAGATCTCATCACTGGTCTGCAGACATGTACCCAGCCGGGCAGACCCGACTTCAACGAGGTATGTGGAGCGTGTAGTGTTGTGGGTGGGTGTGTGGGTCAGTGAGTGAGTGGGTGAGTGAGTGAGTGAGTGAGTGGGTGAGTGAGTGGAGGATGAGTGAGCGAGATGGATCTCATCACTGGACTGCAGACCCGCACCCAGCCGGGCAGACCCGACTTCAACGAGGTATGTGGAGCGTGCAGTGTTGTATCAGTGAGTTGTGGGTGGGTGGGTGGGTGAGTGAGTGAGTGAGTGGGTGAGTGAGCAGACTGACCTCATCACTGGACCGCAGACCCAGACTCAGCCAGGCAGAACCGACTTTAACATGGTAAGTGGAGCGTGCAGTGTTGTGTCTGCGAGTGGGTGAGTGAGACTGATCTCATCACAGAGTCGGGCATACCCGACTTCAACAAGGTACGGCCGGGGCCGTGGAATGTTGTGTCAGTGAGTGAGTGAGTGAGTGAGTGAGTGAGCTGGTGGGTGTGTGGGTGGGTGGGTGGGTGAATGAGTGAGTGGGTGGGTGCGTGGGTGGGTGAGTGAGTGTTTGAGTGAGTGCCGGGCAAAGCCGACTTCAACAAGGTACGGCCGGGGCCGTGGAATGTTGCGTCAGTGAGTGAGTGAGTGAGTGAGCTGGTAGGTGTGTGGGTGGGTGGGTGGGTGAATGAGTGAGTGGGTGGGTGGGTGGGTGAGTGAGTGTTTGAGTGAGTGCCGGGCAAAGCCGACTTCAACAAGGTATGTGGAGTGTGTATTGTTGTGTGAGGAGTGAGTGGTTGAATAAGTGAGTGAGCTTCTGATTACTGTGCCTCTGTTTCTGTTTTCATCTATGTCTGTCTGTCTCTGTCTCTCTGTCTCTCTGTCTCTCTGTCTCTTTCTCTGTCTGTCTCTGTCTCTCTGTCTGTCCTCTTCTCTTTCTCTTCTGTTGTTGTCTGTTCGTCTCTTTCTTCTCTTTCTCCGTCTGTTGTCTGTTGTCGTCGTCTGTCTGTCGTCTGTCTTTCTCTTCCTTTTTCTCTTCTTCTCTCCCCTCTCTTCCCCTTTCCCCTTTTCCCCCTCTTTCCTTTCCCCCCCTCTCTCTCTTGAAAAAAGGGGTGAGGGGGGGAGAGGAAAGGGTTGAGCAGGGGAATTTTTATATATATATATATATATATATAATATAAAAGAGAGAGAGAGAGAGAGAGAGAGGAGAGAGAGGGGGAGAGAGAGTCGTCCCTGTCTAGGAACTTGTAAAGGGGTGGTGTGTGTGTGGTGTGGGGGGTGGTGGTGCGTCGTGCGTGCGGGGTGCGTGGTGCGTGCGTGCGTGGGGCGGGGTGCGTGGTGCGTGGTGCGTGCGTGCGTTTCGTGCGTGGTGGGGGCGTGCGTGCGTGCGTGCGTGCGTGTGTGTGTGTGTGAGAGAGACACAGAGAGAGAGAGAGAGATCAGGTTGTTTTATTCGTCGTTCATTTGTTGTCACGTGGCCTACTGTTTCTGTCTTCAGCTATTCACACAGATCGGAAGCAGCGCCAGTGGCAAGGTCAAGGTCTTCTTCTGTGGTGCCCCCATTCTGGGCAGGTCTCTGAAGGAAGCCTGTGCCAAACACGGATTCAGTTTCTCACAAGAAAACTTTTAGAACATCGACATTCATCCATTCGACAAGAGAGAGGGGGGGAAAGAAAGAAGGGAGGGAGAGAGAGAGATGGAGAGTGTGTGTGGGAGGGAGGGAGGGAGAGAGAGAAAGAGAGAGATGGAGGAGAGAGAGAGAAGGAAGGAGAGAGAGAGAGGGAGGGGGGAGAGAGAGAGAGAGGGGGTGTGTGGGGGGGGGAGGAGGGAGGGAGAGAGAGAGAAAGAGAGAGGGAGGGACGGTTTCTCACAAGAAAACCTATAGAACATCGACATTCATCCATTCGACAAGAGAGAGGGGGGAAAGAAAGAAGGGAGGGAGAGAGAGAGAGAGAGGGGAGAGAGAGAGGGAAGGAGAGAGAGAGGGAGAGTGTGTGTGGGAGGGAGGGAGGGACAGAGAGAAAGAGAGAGGGAGGGACGGTTTCTCACAAGAAAACATTTAGAACATCCACATTCATCCATTTCACAAGAGAGAGAGAGGGAAAGAAAGAAGGGAGGGAGAGAGAGAGAGAGAGGGAAGGAGAAAGAGAGGGAGGGGGAAAAGAGAGGGAGAGTGTGTGTGGGAGGGAGGGAGGGAAGGAGAGAGAGAGAGAAAGGGTGAGGGAGGGACGGTTTCTCACAAGAAAACTTTTAGAACATCGACATTCATCCATTCGACAAGAGAGAGGGGGGAAAGAAGGGAGGGAGAGAGAGAGAGATGGAGGGGAGAGAGAGAGGGGGAAGGAGAGAGAGAGGGGGGGAGAGAGAGAGGGAGAGTGTGTGTGGGGGGAGGGAGGGACAGAGAGAAAAAGAGAGGGAGGGGCGGTTTCTCACTAGAAAAATTTTAGAACATCGATATTGATCGATATTTATCCTTCCACAAGAGAGAGAGAGAGGGAAGAAGGGAGGGAGAGAGAGAGAGAGAGAGGGAAGGAGAAAAGGGAGGGGGGGGGGGGAATTTTGGGGGAAAGGGGGGAAGGGGAAAAGGGAAAAGGGGGGGCGGGTTTTTCACAAGAAAACTTTTAAAATCGACTTCATCCATTCGACAAAGAAGGGGGGAGAGAAGGGAGGGAGAGAGAGAGAGATGGAGGGGAGAGAAGAGGGGGAAGGAGAGAGAGAAGGGGGAGAGAGAGAGGGGGAGTGTTGTGGGAGGGAGGGAGGGACAGAGAGAAAGAGAGAGGGAGGGACGGTTTCTCACTAGAAAACTTTTAGAACATCGATATTGATCGATATTTATCCATTCCACAAGAGAGAGAGAGGGAAGGAGGGAGGGAGAGAGAGAGAGTAGGAGAGAGAGGGGGGAGGGAGAGAGAGGGAGGGGGAGAGAGAGAGTAGGAGAGAGAGTGTGTGTGAGGGAGAGAGAGAGAGGGAGAGAGAGAGAGAGGGAGGGAGAGAGAGAGAGAGAGATGGAGTGATGGAGGGAGGGAGAGGAGGAGAGAGGAGGAGAGGGAGGGAAGAGAGAGATGTGAGGAGAGAGAGAGGATGGGAGAGAGAGGGAGGGAAGAGAGAGAGAGGAGAGAGAGAGAGTAGGGAGAGAGAGTGTGTGAGGGAGAGGGAGGGAGGAGAGAGAGAAGAGAGAGGAGTGTGTGGAGGGAGAGAGAGGGAGGAGAGAGAGAGAGAGGGAGAGAGAGAGAGATGGAGGGAGAGAGAGGTGGGAGAGAGGGAGAGAGAGAGGGAGTGATGGAGGGAGGGAGAGGGAGGGAAGGAGGGAGAGAGAGGTGGGAGAGAGAGAGCGAGGAAGAGAGAGATGGAGGGAGAGAGAGTGTGGGGGGAGGGAGAGAGAGAGTGAGTGATGGAGGGAGAGAGAGGGGGGAAGGAGAGAGAGAGAGAGAGAGAGAGAGAGAGAGAGAGAGAGAGAGAGAGATGGAGGAAGAGAGAGGGAGGGAATGAGAGAGAGACACAGAGAGAGAGAGAGAAGGATGGATGGAGGGAGGGAGAGAGAGAGTACTTTATTACACAAGGAAAACTATTTAAGCACAAGGAGATAGAGAGAGAGAGAGAGAGAGAGAGAGAGAGAGAGAGAGAGAGAGAGAGAGAGAGAGAGAGAGAGAGAGAGTACTTATGAGAGAGGAAAACTATTTAAGCACAAGGAGATAAGAGAAGAGAGAGAGAGAGAAGAGAGAGAGAGAGAGAGAGAGAGAGAGAGAGAGAGAGAGAGAGAGAGAGAGAGTACTTTATTACACAAGGAAAACTATTTAAGCACAAGCCGGCTTTATTTACTAATCTGTCAGTGCACAGCAAAACGCAGTGCAGCAAACGCAAAGACAAATAATTGCGGCAAAATAAAATACGTAAGAAACAGACAAGTACACCACACACACACACACACACACACACACACACACACACACACACACACGCACACACACACGCACACACGCACGCACGCACACAGAACTGCTACTGTCTAAAACTTCGCAACATACAAACTGAGCAATATAAAGCAAAGCAAGACAAATGCAAATCTGGAGAGAAAAACAAACCTCCCCCAATGTCTCCTTGATTTTATATCGAATTTCGAAAACGAGTTTCGTAGGTTACGATTGACCCGACGCCGAATATGGAATCTCGCCTGTTGCATACATTGGCCCAGTTTTGGTATCTGGCCCTGAGTGACGTAAGCATTGTCAAGAGTGTCGATTGGGTCGTTCGCTAATACGAATACATGTACATATTTTGGGCCGTTCTTTCCTTGAAGAAAGTCCATTTTAATTTTTTCAATAAAC
>JABMCL010002455.1:10000-17500 GCA_018857735.1 Alviniconcha marisindica
ACAGTTAAACTGTGAAAAAACAATATATACTGAGATGGAGAGCTAATTCACTTATCTTTTACGGGGTGAGCAATTTCCGGTGATTGGAAGAACCTTTGGCATGACAATTTTAAACCTTTTATATGTTTGGATCTTGTTTTAGAACGCTAGCAGTCGTTCTTGTTTCAGATTTTTTTCACAAACGAAAAAAACCTGCCTCCATTCTCTTTTTGTACAAAACAAAGTAGTAGTTCATCTAGGAACACTAACGATCATCAAGTTCATACTGTTTCACAGAAACAATAAAGGAAGCTTCTTCGAAATTCTGTTCCACAGAAACAGTGATAGTCAAAGTATACAATAGAAACATAAACTGTGCTCAGCCCCAAAAACACGTGGGTCTGTTAATTATTTTATTATTATCATATTTTGTGAGAGTTGTGTGTTTGCGTATGTGTGGGTGGGGGGGGGGGGCTTTGCGGTGTTGTGTGTGTGTGTGTTTTGTGTGGTGTGTTTTGTGTGTGTGTGGTTTGTGTGGTGTGTGTTTGTGTGGGGGGGTTTTGGTGGTGGTGTTTGGGTGTTGTGGTGTATGCGGTGCTGGTGGGGTGGTTTTTGGTGTGTTGTTTGTGGGTTTGTGGTGGGGGGGGGTGGTGTGTGTGTGTGTGTGTGTTGTGGGGGTGAGAGAAACACAGAGAGAGAGTGGGGTGGTGGGAAGGGTACAATAATAGCGGACTACACTACAGAACAAACTCCTTTTTTTGTGGTGGTTGTGGTCCTGGTGTTGTTGTCGTTGTTGCTGGTGGTGGTGGTGGTGGTGTTGGTGGCGGTGGTGGTGATGTTGGTATGCTTAACTTCAGGAGGATAACAGGGTAAATCACAACTGCACAAAGTTCGTCATATTACACGTCAGCTGCTAACTTACGTTCATGGACACAAAACGGACAACAGAAGCACACCCAGGAGAGAATTACATGCAGTCACTGCATCGTAAGCACACTCAAGAAGAGTGTTGTTGTTGTTGTCGTCGTTGCTGGTGTTGGTGTTGGTGGCGATGTTGGAGTGGTGTATTATCGACAAAACTTCACAGCAAATGGTGCAGTGACAGCGGATTACATTACAGAACAAAACACTTTGTCTTTGTGGTGGTGTTCCTGGTGGTGGTGTTGTCGTTGTCGCTGTTGCTGGTGTTGGTGGCGATGTTGGAGTGCTGTATTATCGACAAAACCTCACAGCAAATGGTGCAGTGACCATGTCTGACTGGTTCCCGTGAACCATATTCACCAACTTGTAGACGTCATACTGGTTTGAAAAATTCCAAATGTGATCACTAACACATGGGATTGCATTACAGAACAAACACTTTGTCTTTGTGGTGGTGTTCCTGGTGTTGTTGTTGTCGTTGTCGCTGTTGCTGGTGTTGGTGGCGATGTTGGTGTGTTGGCTTATCGACAAACCTTCACAGGACAGGGTACAGTAAAAGCGGACTACATTACAAAACAAACGCTTTGTCTTTTTTGGTGGTGGTGGTGGTGGTGTCGTTGCTGCTGATGTTGGTGGTGATGTTGGTGTGTTGTATTACCGACAAAGCCTCACAGGAAAGGGTACAGTAAGAGCGGACTACATTACAAAACAAACATTTTGTCTTTTTTGGTGGTGGTGGTGGTGGTGATGGTGGTGGTCGTGGTGTTGTTGTCGTTGCTGCTGACGTTGGTGTGTTGTGTCACCGACAAAGCCTCACAGTAGTGGACTTGTTAAAGCAAATCAGTTTGACATTTTGAGTAGAAGCAAAGGTGTCACTGAATCTTGTAGTTCTGATATGCCTGATGAATAAATGAAATGGAAGTAACGTTTTTATTACCTGTGAAAATAAATATTGATTTTTTTAAATACTGTTTAAAATAGGAAAAGTCAGTTATGACATGTATGGTGCACGATAGAAAAAATATCCATATTCCACTCAACCCAAATGGCGGAAGCGCGCACGTCGTTCCTCAGAAACTAGATTTAGATCAAACGTCAATGGGGCATACGCGTACGGAAAGACACAAATGTGATCAAACTCACTTTTCGGTTGCAAATTTCAATCTGGAAGATTCTGATTGTATTTGTGACCCAGAATAGGATTTAAAATGCCCCAGGAATTTCCGACTGCCTCCTTGGATATTACCCTGAGGTCGTCTGCTTCAGCAGCCCTGTCGGTGTGACTTTGATAATACACGATGCATGCTAAATCTGCTTTCTAGTTCATCGTCACGATTTATTGTCATACTTTCCATGTATAGTCTTTGTTTGAGAATGAAAGCGATTTCGTTGTGCTAGAATTGTGACAGCATCCGTCATATAGGGTTCAGGTCTGCGCGTGCAAAAGCGATGGTCAAAGTTATGGTTAGCAGTTGTGGTCTAATAATGTGATTTTGTTATGCCTCTCATAATAAATTGTTTACAATGATGTGACAGACTTGTTTGAAGTAAAAAAAGCCCCAATTTTAAGTTTTTTTTTTTTTTATTTTTTTTTCTTTGTCCTTTCTCTCTCTCCCTCTCTCTCTCTCTCTCTCTCTCTCCCCCTCTCTCTCCCCTCTCCCCTCTCTCTCTCTTTGTGTGTGGTGGTGTGTGTGTTGTGTTGTGTGTGTTGTGTGTGTGTGTAAACAGACCGAGGGTGGTGTGCGGGGGGGGGGCAGTGTCTTGTCAAACACGGGCTGTATCAAAAATCCCCCACGATGACTTTCAATAGTAAAAACGAGTTTGGGTTTCACAAAAAAAAGCCACCCAGACACAAACTCGTCGCCATAAAAAAACCCAAAGAGACGCCCGTTCCAGTCTACCTTGGCATGAAACCTCACTGCTGCTGCACTCCACATCTTGCAGCGCAGAGCATTTGAAAAAAAGGGGGGGGGGACGAAAATTTGAATTTGACTGTTCCAACAAACATCGGGAGCAGCCAGTGTTTCCATATTGGAACTGCGTGCTGGAGTTGGAGATGAGCATTCTTAAGTTCACTCAATCCATCCGAACTGCAAACTTCAGTCAGTTCATACAAACACTGACAAAGCTGTTACCATGTTGTTGTTGTTTTGACCTTGACCACATCAACTACGCCAGATGGTTATCAGTGTCCCTTTCGTGACATCTGTCAACTCGGAGGCAATGGCTGATTTGTTGTGCAGAAAACGTGTCGTACTTTCTCAGCCATAGCCCATGACCAAGCAAATGAGCGGTGCTATGCGATGGTAAAAGGAAATGGAGGTGCAGTAGGATCTGCCAGCCTGCACCGAAAAAAGCCACCAGAATAAACGGTCAAACCTCTGAGGAAGCTGGACATCCATTTGAAGACGATGGAGGATGCCTCTTCGACCTGGACTCCAAAGTCATTGTAGACGCGGCTGCCGTGACTGCAGTTAGCTCAGTCATCACCAGTGGGATGCAGCAACATAACAACTTTGTTGAGGAAAGGCTCGAAAAGAGAACAAAACCAAACAAAAAGCCTCTGCGAAAGAAAAAACTCCGTGTTTGTGAAACAAGGGAAAAGCTAAGAAACCTTCCCTGACAATCCCCGCAACGGCTGCTCGTTGTTTTCGCGGCTTTACATTGCATGCCAGACAAGGAAAGTGGACATGCAGAATTTCTAAGGCACGAAAACCAGCCACCACCACCGTCCCTGAGCAAACCGGGTGATAAGCGGACAGGTAAAAAGGCAGACTTGCTGAAGTGTCTTGAACGCTCCCCTCTTGGTTCTGGGAATGCTGATGAGGAAGAAGTCGTGGTAGATGAAACAAACAACACTGATTATGAAGAGACGGTTGATCCTGTTAGCGATGATATCGCCATTAAAGAGCTTTCTGATTTATCAGTGGAACTGGAAAATTTTGACGCAGGAAGAGACAAAAACTGATCAGCAAAGACCTGCTGCTACTTTGCTGAGAGCTCACCTGAAGCAATGTAAAGATCCTTGACGGTGCTTTGTTGTTAAATGCCTCCCCCTCAAACATTTTCCCAAAGATACAGCAACGCGTCTTCTTGCCTTA
The DNA here is from genome assembly GCA_018857735.1 of Alviniconcha marisindica. Lineage (NCBI taxonomy): Eukaryota > Metazoa > Mollusca > Gastropoda > Provannidae > Alviniconcha > Alviniconcha marisindica. The sequence continues at coordinate 14,002 of JABMCL010002455.1, forward strand.
CATTTTTGGAAAAACTTAAAACCGGGTTGGTTTTTCCCCAGACAGCCTGAAGGCCGGGAAAAAAAGCAAACTGGGCCACGGTCAACGTCGTAAGTTGTTACCTTTGGGACCATTACCTTCCCCCGGGAAGAGCTTCTGAAGAACGATGAAAAAAGAGTGACCGGCTGTGTTTTCTTTTCAAAAAAATTGAAAATACTCCGTTTCTCCAAAATCCCGTCCCAATTGCGGTGACGGGTGGTCTCTCTCCCGGTGCCTCCTTTGGTGGTGCCCCCGAAACGGGCCCCCCGAGTATTTCTTCATGCTGCAGAAGAAGATAATACTACGAACTGCTGACACTGACTTGTCGTACTTGCAATCTCTGTGTTGAAAAAATAAAGGTGGAAGAGCTGTGGGTTTCTTTTTCGACTGGGAAAAAATTTAGATACACTGCACCCCGCGATTCTTCAAGTCTTGGTGCAGACAAATCCAGAGCTTAGCCTGCCTTTCGCGTGTAACTGTTGTGACACGGGCTCATTCTTTGGAGGGAAAGAAAAACTGAAAGGCCCGAAACACATGAGCTGCATTCCCTACAGTGGGGTCGGCTTTTTTAGAACTTGGTACGAGACAGCAAATCTGTCACAAGAGGCTTTGAGAAGATTGAGCAATTTGTTGTGTTCGTGCATGAAAAGAAGAGTACAGTGACAACAGTGAATGCAGCAAGGCAAAAGCCGTTCTCCTAACGATGCAAAGCCATCAGAATACAGAATACAGGATCGTTATTGTCTATGAATAACATAGAAATTTGCCTGCCTTACAACTGCATAAAAGATACAAGTAAAATAATAACACACAGTATAATAATACATGAACATAAGTCACATAAAACACAGAGTATTTTATCTTAGAGTATGGACACACCACACACAAACACACACACACCAACACCACACACACCAACCACCACACCACCACACACCACCGAAACTCACCCTACCGTTTCACCTCAAAATGCCCCACGGGTCAAGCTTTTCAAAAAATAAGAAAAGTCAACTCTCAAATTCAACCCAAAACAACAAAAAATCTACCACAACACTCTTCAGACCAGTACTATCACTTAAATAGCATAGCAAAACCCCACAAAAAAAAAAAGCAAAAAAAATCCAGTTCATGCAAAACAGGGAAACCTAACATACTGACAGTTTTAGTACTGAAATAACCCCTGTCTCTCCCTCTCCCTTTGCCTCAGTCACCCACCCTCTCCAGACATAAACAGCACTATCATTATTTTTAGCATCATAATGTACATTTAAAACACTTATCTTTTCGTTGTAAAGTGCAACCATTGTACAGTTACTAGTATTGCACGCCGGGTTTAAAAACAGAAACTGTCAGAGATACTGAGAATGTTATTATTATATATCTGAATACCGTTAGATTTTACACGGTGACCTAAATTATAAAGGTCACGGTGACCTAAAAAAGTGACCTTCGACCTTCCTTCCATTTAAAATTTCAATCTATATGCTATACCTTCCTTCCATTTAAAATTTCAATCTATATGCTATACCACACAATTTACAAAACAAAAAATCGCATGCTTCTACCCCAGTTTGCAAACCGCTTCTCGTTTTATCGTTTTTTATCGTCTTAACGAACTGACTACAGGAAAGGGTAGAGCGACAGAGGGCTACTGTAGAGGACGAACAAATTTTTTCCGTTGTCCACTCTCACGATGAAAGTCGATTGCTGAAATGATAGGGAAAAAAACAAACTTAAACAGTCTCTAACGTTTCCTTTCTTCTTCTTCTTCTTTCTTTGTGTGTGCGTGGGGTGTGTGTGGGGTGTGTGTGTGTGTGTGTGTGGTGTGTGTGTGTGTGTGTGTTGTGTGTGTGTGTGTGTGTGTGGGGGTGGGAGAGAGAGGGGTTTTGGTTTTTGTTTTTTGGGGAAAAAGGGGGAGAGAGGAGGGGGTGTTTATGTATGTGGGGTGTGTGTGTGTGTGTGTGTGTGTGTGTGGGGTGTGTGTGTGTGTGTGTTGTGTGGGTGTGTGTGTTTGGGGTGTGTGAGAGGGGGGGAAGGAGGTGTGTGTTTGTGTGTGTGTGTGGTGTGGGGTGTGTGTGTGTGTGTGTGTGGTGGGGTTGGGGTGGTGTGAGTGTGTGTGTGTGTGTGTGTGTTTTGGTGTGTGGTGTGTGTGTGTGTGTGTGTGTTGGTGTTGTGTGTGTGTGTGTGTGTGGTTTTGTTGGGTGTTTTTCCCCTTTTTTTGGTTGTGTTTTTTTGTCCCCCTTGGGGGGAATTTTTTAATATTTTATTATTGTTATATTTTTATTATTTTGTATTAGTAGTGTAGTAGTAGTAGTGAGTAGTAGTAAGTCCGTAGATAGCAGAAGTAAGTTGTTGCTTTGTGTAATCTTCAAACTAAATATTACTTATGTAAACGGTCTATGGAAGTAGCAGGTTGGAAGTAGGGAGCAACCAAAAAGCCGCAGATAATTATTCCTGTTTGGGGTTTTCTTCTTTTTTGATTGTATGTACGAGAGGCAGTTGGTAGTTTTTTTTTTTTTTTTTTTTTTTGGGATTTTTTTTACCCTATGACCAAAATAAAAAAAAAAAAAAAAAAAAAAAAATCTCCCACAAAAAAAAAAAACCCTCCCAGAAAAATGCCACGAGTAAAATTTAAAAAACTAAAAAAAAAGTCAAAGATTACATTCTGTTGGGGGTTTATTTGAATCTTTTTCATCGGGAAAAAGGGGGACGAGAGTTTTAAGGGGGGGGGGAAGGGGGAACGGGGTGGGGGGGTTAAGGGGGGGGGGGAGACAAAAAAAAAAAAGGGGGGGGGGGGGGGAATGGGAAGGAACACGGGGGTTTAAAAAAAGGGGGGGAAACAATGTGGTGGGGAAGGGGAAAGGGGGGGTGTTTTTGTTGGGGGAAGGGGGGGGAGGAGACGATGGGGGTGGTGGGGGGGAAGGGGGGGGGGGAGGGGGGCTGGGGGGTGGGGTGGGGGAGGGGGGGGGGGGGGAGATGTGTGGGTGGGGGGGGGGGAGGTGGGAGGAGGAGAGAGGGCGGGGTGTTGGGGGAAGGGGAAGGGGGGGAAGGGGGGATGGTGTGTGGGGGAAGGGGGAGGGAGGGGGAGGTGGGGTGGTGTGGGGAGGGAGGTGGGGGAGGGGGGGATGGGCGGATGGTGTGTGGGGGAAAAGGGGGGGGGGGGAAAAGGGGGGGGGGGGAGGGGGGGGACGATGGGTGGATGGTAGGGGGGGGGGGGTGGAAGGAAGGAGGGAGACGATGGGTGGGGTGTGGTGTGTGGTGTGTGGTGGAAAGGGGGAGGAGGGGCGATTGGGTGGGTGGTGTGGGTTGGGGAGGGAAGGGGGGGATGTAGACGATGGGTGTGTGGTGTGTGGTTTGAGCCGCCATGGACGAAAATCGATCATCAGAGATTGCACATGTACGTGCGAGTCATGCAGCTTCGACCCTGGCAGTAAGCACAGGCTTAAATTAGCACGCAGGCCACAATTACACAGCCGCCAGA
>JABMCL010002455.1:32500-37500 GCA_018857735.1 Alviniconcha marisindica
CGACTCTTTGTCCACGCAGCCTACGCCAGCCCCACCCCCACACCACACCCTCCCCTTATTCTGTCCAGCTATTAATCCTCCAAACCGGAGAGATATCTCCCCTCTCGGACATACAGATCATCTTTTATTTCTGATTGTCGCCCCTTCAGATCATCTATAGACTATCTTCTGTCTAACTGTCACCCCTTCAGATCGTCTGTATTTTCTGTCTAACTGTCGCCCCTTCAGATCATCTGTAACCTCTAACTGTCGCCCCTTCAGATCATCTTATCTTCTGTCTAACTGTCGCCCCTTCAGATCATATGTAACTCCTGTCTAACTGTCGCCCCTTCAGATCGTCTGTAACTCTTGTCTAACTGTCGCCCCTTCAGACCATCTGTAACTTCTAACTGTCGCCCCTTCAGATCGTCTGTATTTTCTGTCTAACTGTCGCCCCTTCAGATCGTCTGTATCTTCTGTCTAACTGTCGCCCCTTCAGATCATCTGTATCTTCTGTCTAACTGTCGCCCCTTAAGATCATCTGTATCTTCTGTCTAATTCGCCCCATCAGACCATCTGTAACTTCTGTTAATGTCTCCTTCAGATCATCTTGTATCTTCTAACTGTCGCCCCTATCAGACCATCTGTAACTTCTGTCTAACTGTCGCCCCTTCAGATCATCTGTATCTTCTGTCTAACTGTCGCCCCTTCAGATCATCTGCTATCTTCTGTCTAACTGTCGCCCCTTCAGATCGTCTGTACTTGTCTAACTGTCGTCCCTTCAGATCATCTGTATCTTCTGTCTAACTGTCGCCCCTTCAGATCATCTGTATCTTCTGTCTAACTGTCGCCCCTTCAGATCGTCTGTATCTTCTGTCTAACTGTCGCCCCTTCAGATCATCTGTATCTTCTGTCTAACTGTCGCCCCTTCAGATCATCTGTATCTTCTGTCTAACTGTCGCCCCATCAGACCATCTGTAACTTCTGTCTAACTGTCGTCCTTCAGATCATCTGTATCTTCTAACTGTCGCCCCTTCAGACCATCTGTAACTTCTGTCTAACTGTCGCCCCTTCAGATCATCTGTATCTTCTGTCTAACTGTCGCCCCTTCAGATCATCTGTAACTTCTGTCTAACTGTCGCCCCTTCAGATCGTCTGTATCTTCTGTCTAACTGTCGCCCCTTCAGATCGTCTGTATACTTCTGTCTAACTGTCGCCCCTTCAGATCATCTGTATCTTCTGTCTAACTGTCGCCCCTTCAGGTCATCTGTAACTTCTGTCTGTCGCCCCTTAAGATCATCTGTATCTTCTGTCACCCCTTCAGATCGTCTGTAACTCTTGTCTAACTGTCGCCCCTTCAGACCATCTGTAACTTCTGTCTAACTGTCGCCCCTTCAGATCGTCTGTAACATGTCTAACTGTCGTCCTTCAGATCATCTGTTACTTCTGTCTAACTGTCGCCCCTTCAGATCGTCTGTAACTTGTCTAACTGTCGCCCCTTCAGGTCATCTATAACTTCTGTCTAACTGTCGCCCCTTCAGATCGTCTGTATACTTCTGTCTAACTGTCGCCCTTCAGATCATCTGTATCTTCTGTCTAACTGTCGCCCCTTCAGATCATCTGTAACTTCTGTCTAACTGTCGTCCCCTTCAGATCATCTGTATCTTCTGTCTAACTGTCGCCCCTTCAGATCATCTGTATCTTCTGTCTAACTGTCGCCCCTTCAGACCATCTGTAACTTCTGTCTAACTGTCGCCCCTTCAGATCATCTGTATCTGTCTAACTGTCGCCCCTTCAGACCATCTGTAACTTCTGTCTAACTGTCGCCCCTTCAGATCATCTGTATCTTCTGTCTAACTGTCGCCCCTTCAGATCATCTATAACTTCTGTCTAACTGTCACCCCTTCACACACACACACACACGCGCGCGCCCCATCAGCCGTAACTGTTATCTAACCATCGTCCCGCTCTTGGCGATTTTTTTCTCTCCAAATTTTAGTTTGACGTCACCAGAAGAATGTCTTGACGTCACGGATAGAACACCAGATTGAAGCTCTTAGTTCTCCGCAAGCACAGGTCACAGAAGAAATAGATTTAGGTTTGGGCTGTTTGTTGTTGTTGTTGTTGTTGTTTTTCCGTCACCGATTTAGATCATAATAGATCGAAGCGTAGAAAGAGAAAAGGGGCGGAGAGCAATTAACCGGTCCCCGAGACACGCCCAAACGAACTGCTCAAACATAACGACACATTTATAATTGGGAAGCATGACGATGAAGGGTCGATCTATGTGGTGATATTTCGATCTTATTTGCCGTATCGAGCAACACTAAGGCTACGACAGAGAACAGGTTTGTTCTGCACATTGTGACAAAGAAACGAATGACGTACAAAAATCTGAAACAAGAATGACCGTTCTGAACCTTTTATAGTGTTTGAATGACGTACAGTCTGACGCGCGTCTTCTTTCTGACGTCAGTTTGAGAGAAGTTTTGAAACAGCATGATCATTAGCCTAGCATGTTGTTGTTGTTGTTGTTGTTGTTTTAGTTGTTGTTGTTGTTGTTTTGTTGTTGTTGTGTGTGTGTGTGTTTTTGTGTTGTTGTTGTTGTTGTTGTTGTTGTTTTTTGGGGGGGGTTGTTTTTTGTTTGTTTGTTTGTTTGTTTGTTGTTGTTTGTTGTCGCTGTTTGTTTGTTTTTATCCATCTCAGAGTAATTTCTCCACACTTCGAAGCGGTTTACGGAATGGTACGAATCTTACCCCACTTTTAAGTGCGTGGATTTGGGTACCGCATGTCCGAGTTCACAGCCCCCATGCACAATTGTGTTTTCACCATTGCTGATGTCCTTGGCTGTCTGGATCGCCCTGATATAACCGCGCCGGTTGACTGGGCGTAAAACACCCACTTACTTACTGGCTGTCTGGAGAGGTGAAGAGGTCTATAACTCCTTTGGGGTAAATTCCAATCCAAGGAGACGGTCGGAAATTCCTGGACCGTTTTAAAAGTTATTTTGGATCACAGATATCATCACAATCATTAAATGAGGTCCGTATCTACCGATCACAGCCAAAATCCGCAACAAAAGGTGAGTTTTTGTTCATATATTTTTGTCTTTAACTGTTTAGAGTCGGCGTCACAGATTGCAAATGGCGAACGTAGCCGAAGGCAAGGGGCCTCGTTAAAATAGCTACGGCAATTTAAAAAAAACACGGGGAGCGGGGATAGCTCAGTGGTTAGAGCGCCTGACTCGTGATCGAAAGGTCGCGGGTTCGAATCCCTACCGGAGCGGCGGGAGAATTTTCTTCTCCAGGGTCGACTTTCTGTGCTGACTCTTATTTCGGTACCCGTCTCTACCCCCTGTTACCGCAGTAGCACGTAAAGATCCCGGTCATTCTGCCAAAGTGCAGGTGGCAGGTTACAGCTAAACACGCTACACCTTACGTGTGTGGCTTTGCATGAAGTGACACGGTGCATGGTTGTATGGTGTACACAGAACGCGCCGAGATGGCAGCAGTTTCTTGTGGCACCAGCCATGCCAGCGCTGTAAGTACACCACTTCGGTGGATATTCAAAAAACGCGCTATAAAAAGCTAGTCACTCATGTAGAATCACATGAGAGCGCAGTGAGTCTGCTCGAGAGCGGAGAATGGCGCTATATAAAAGCGATCAATAATAATAATAATAATAAAATGTACGGAAAAAAATTGCAACCTCAGAACGTTGAGTCGTGAGTACGATTGCCTTGCCAACATCGGCATTAAGGAAGCGTTCACCAGTCGTGACTGGGAAACTAGGCCAAATGACAACGGGCAACATGGGCCGACTCGAAACAATCAAATACAAAAATATATAATAAAACTCACCTTTTGCTGCGGATTTTGGCTGTAATCGGTAGATATGTACCTCATTTAATGATTGTGATGATATCTGTGACCCAAATAACTTTTAAAACGGTCCAGTAATTTCCGACCGTCTCCTAGGATTTTTACCTACTTTTGTCTGTCGAAGGTCTGTCACTGTGTGTGTGATTATTCCAGATTCAAGACTTTCTTTCTTATCTCATCACAGAAATTAACCCCTTCACTGCCACGATGTCATTTGAAAATGACCAGTAAAAAGAGCGAAATTTGAAACTCCTCAGCCTTCTTGTCTTCTGTTTGGCACTGGCACGTTAAAGGAGTTTTATCAAAACGCGTAGCGTTGAAAGTTGATGTGTTGATGTTGATGTGTTATAGGACCAGAAAATATGCTGCCTGCAGGCACCTCCCCTCATCTTTCAGCCCGGAAATGTTAAAAGGCTGGGGCAGTGAAAGGGTTAAATATTAAAAATTAAATATAGAAATAAAAAATAAAACGTGAATGCTATCAACGCCATGCCTCATTCCGTGTGCATGCATATTCTACTTGATAGCCTGTGTGGCCATAAAGACACGCTGATTGATGTGCTGAGGGTGTGTCAGCTCTGCGTGCGCTGATTGGCTAATTGCTGATGTCAGTCATAATCTGGCGACTGGTTTATCGATTGTTGAGACATATTTGGGTCTGGAAGATATTAATCAGAATAAATTCCGCCCAAAAAGAAGTGTGTGTGTGTGTGTGTGTGTGTGTGTGTGTGTGTGTGTGTTTTTGTGTGTGTGTGTGTGTCTCAATCAATGATCATATCTACAATACACGCGTTGTGTTGTTGTGTGTGTGTGTGTGTGTGTGTGTGTGTGTGTGTGTGTGTGTGTGTGTTTTGTGTGTGTTGTGTGTGTGTGTGTTGTGTGTGTGTGTGTGTGTGTGTGTGTGTGTGTGTGTGTATGTGTGTGTGTGTGTGTGTGTGTGTGTGTGTGTGTGTGTGTGTGTGTGTGTGTTGCGTTGTGTGTTGTGTTGTGTTGTGTTGTGTGTGTGCGTGCGTGTGTGTGCGTGCGTGCGTGCGAGTGTGTGCGTGTGTATAAGGTGTGTGTGTGTGTGTGTGTGTGTGTGTGTGTGTGTGTGTGTGTGTGTGTGTGTGGGGTGCGTATGAGTGTGTGCGTGTGTATATG
>JABMCL010002455.1:40000-45000 GCA_018857735.1 Alviniconcha marisindica
CTGAATATGAAATCACCCCCAAGCAAAGTTTGAAGAAAACACTTAAAACAGTGTCCGAGGGAAAACCAATGTTGAAAGGTTTGGTTAAATCAGGAAACAAATATCAGATATCTCCCTTCAATGCTACAATGTAAGTTAACAATCATAGCTTCGTATAAAATTTCAACTTAACTGAACAAGAACAGATTTTGTGGGTTTTTTAATGCATTTTTGTCTGAGCGAAAGCCAATGTTAAAGTTTGGTTAAGTCAGGAAACAACTATCAATTATCTCCCTTCAATACTACAATGTAAATTAACAATCATAGCTTTGTATAAAGTTTCAACTTAGTTGAACAAGGACAGATTTTGTGTTGTTGAATTTTTGTCCGTGGGAAAGCCAGTGTTAAAAGGTTTGGTTAAATCAGGAAACAAATATCTCCCTTCAACACAACATAAATTAACAACTGTAGTTTTGTATAAAGTTTCAACTTAGTTGAACAAGAACAGATTTTGTGTAGTAGTTTTTAATGAATTTTTGTCCGAGGAAAAGCCAATATGAAAAGGTTTGGTTAAATCAGGAAACAAATATCTCCCTTCAACACAACGTAAATTAACAACTGTAGTTTTGTATAAAGTTTCAACTTAACTGAACAAGAACAGATTTTTTTTGATTTTTTTTCTCAAATTAATGTTTTTATTTAATTATTTAATTATTTTTATATTTTATTTGTGTTTATTCTCCAAGTTAAAAAATTCAACACCATTTTCGTCAAGAGTGGCCGGTGAGTTTTTGCGCCCCGAACGGCAGCAGTGGCTCCATCTTGTGGATGTTGCGTCGGTGAGCAGCCAGGTTACCGGTGCTGGAGAACGGACGATTGCAGATGTGACACTTGTAAGGTTTCTCACCTGTGTGCACACGCATGTGATCCTTCAGGCCCCGCCCCCGCGTGAACGCCGAGTCGCACAGGTGGCACTTGAACGGCTTGCTGCCGGCGTGCAACAGAAGGTGCTCGGCGAGGGGGCCCCGCTCGAAGAAGCACTTCCCGCAGATCTCGCAGCAGAACGTCCGCTCGCCTCTGTGGCGTCGCAGGTGTGCTCGGAGACGTCCGCGCGAGATGAAGCCTTTCGGGCAGTGCTTGCAAGGGAACCGCCGCGGAGCGTTGTGCCGCATGAGGTGGTTGTCCAGGTTCTTGACCGACTTCCCGCACAGGTGGCACACCTTCCAGGCGCACCTGCGATGGTGGTGGTACAGCCGGTTCCGGTTCTCGAACTTCACGCCGCAGGTGGGGCACAGCAGGGAGTCCAGGTCCGGCCGCTTCGACCTCTTCATTTTTGTGCGGCCCGGGTTCTGCGCCGGGCTGGGATCCAGCGCAGTGACCCGAGTGTTCGGAGCCTTTGGCGCTGAACTGCTGTCAGCTTTGTTTGCTTCCGGGTGTTTTGCTGGACTGTGGTCGTCTCCTTCCCGCTGGGAGTCCGACTGCTCCACGTCTTCGCTCTCGGAGTCCGACTTGCTGAGGATGAGGGTGGAGAGGTCGACCTCGGGGTGCTTGCACTTGATGTGTCTGACCACGGAGTGCTTGGAGGACAGCTTCTTCCCGCAAAGCCAGCAGTCCAGGCAGCTGAACGTGAACTCCCGCTTCTTCCGCCGGCGTCGGCGCTGCTCGGACGACAGCTGCGATGACGAGGGCGCCGGCGACTGACTCTGGTCCTCTTCACACGGACCTTGACCCAGGTTGTGACCTTGCACGTCTCGGTCGTTCAAGGGCGGCTGTGGCGTGCCCGGATCGGCATCGCGCCGTTCCGTCCCTGCTGGTTCAGGGGCAAATTCGTCTTTGACAGCCTGCTGGCCCAGCTCCTGAGAGGGGTCGGCACGCTCTGTACTGCTGAGCCTTTGTGGGTGTTCACCATCGCCTGCTGGATGGGTCTTTCTTTGGGACGTGCCGGTTTTTCTCCGGGCTGCCCTCGCTCTGACGGGCTCCTGATGACAATGGATGGGAGAAGGAAATGGAATTCCAGAATAACATATATTATATTATACACCTTACCTGACACTCTCTTTCCTCGGACTCTGGGAGGGATGGGGGGGAAGAACAGGGTGGGTGGAGGGGGGGGGGGGGTGGAGAGGGGGGGCAGATGGAATGGGAGCAGGAAATGGAATTCCAGAATAACGTATATTATATTATACACCTTACCTGACACTCTCTTTCCTGGACTCTGGGAGGGATGGGGCGAGAGGGGGGGGGGGGGCGGGGGGGAGGGGGGGAGGGGGGGGAGGGGGGGGGGGGGGGGGGAAACAGAATTCCAGAATAATGCACAGTATGTGATATACCTTACCTGACACTTTTTCCTGACTTGGGGGGAAGGGGGACGGGGGAGGGGGTGGCGGGGGGAGAGGAGAAGGAAACAGAATTCTGGAATAAGGTACAGTATATTATGTTTATATACAGTATATTATATTATAGTTATATATATATATATATATATATACATCTTACCTGACACTCTCTTTCCTCAGACTCTGGGTCACTGGTTGTGACGCTGTGCGGAAACGTCCCCATACCATCGGTGCTTTGTTCGCTGTTCACATCACTGCTGACGTCTGTGTTCACTGTGCCGGGTCGACTGTTTGTGACACCACACTTCATGCACTGTGGTCTGAGGGGCGACTGGCATGTCGCGCACGCCCCGTGGCATGCTGGGATACCCGCCACTTTGTCATAGCTGTAACACAGGGCCAAAAATACAACAGACTGACTGACATGTGCTGTCGTAGCTGTAAGTGTAACACAGGACCAAACATACGACAGACTGACTGGCATATCCTGTCATATCTGCGTAACAAAGGACAAAAAATGTGAGACACTGACTATGGAGTATGTCTGACTATAGCTGTGTAACACAGGACAATGTGACAGACTGACACAGCTGTAACACAGGACACACAATATGACAGACTGATTGGTGTGCCCTGTCACACCTGTGTAACACAGGACAATGTGACAGACTGACTGATGACAGTGATGTGTCCTGTCATAGCACAGGACAAGCAATATGACAGACTGATATGTAATAACTAATATGTCCTGTCGTATCTGTGTAACACAGGACAATGTGACAGACTGACTGATGACAGTGATGTGTGCTCTCATGGCACAGGACATAGCATAACACAGGACAAACAATATTACAGACTGACTGATATGACGTATATCCTGTTATACATGTGTAACACAGGGCAAACAATGTGACAGACTGACTGGTGTGTGCTGTCACTGCTTTGACACAGGACAAACAATGTGATTGGCATGTCACAGGTACCACGCAGTCCTGACAAAAAGTCTGATTGGTATGTCACAACTGTGACACAGAAGAAATAACTGAGTTTAAGAATTTCATAAAGTTAGGAAACGAAACAGTTATACCCATTACACGTATGCCAAAGGTATCAACATCATAAGATGCCTGAATTCTGGGGATTAACAACAATGTCAACGGTACAAACTACAATTTCTGCTTGAGCACTACGTCAAAACAGTGCACAATAATTCACGAAGTAAAAATTTTGTCAAGAAAAAAAGGATTTTTAGTTTCACCTTTCTGAAGCCACGCTGACCACGGAGCTGAATTCTAAAGCACACTCACCATTCTATGAGGAAGCGTGCAATCTCTTCATCTGTGGCGAGCTGGTGTGTGGCGCCAATGTGGCGCCAGCGGTAATATGTGGAGCTGTGAGTGAGCGCCACATGGAATGTGAACACATTAGGCAAGTCTTCTTCAGCTTCATCCATCAGTAATGCGGCCTGCACTGCACCGTCCATCTAATGATTAAAAAAAAATTACAGGTGAACACAAGCCATGAGTGAGTGCCACATGAAATGCGAACACATTATGCAAGTCTTCCTCAGCTTTCTCCATCAGTGATTCAGCCTGTGCTGCACTGTCTGTCTGATGATGAAATTACACGTGAACATGAGAAAGGCATTTGTGCTGTTTTCATTTCCTTTACTGATCTGGTGTGTGTGTGTGTGTGTGTGTGTGTGCGTGCGTGAATGTGTGCGTGTGCGTGTGGGTGTGTGCGTGTGTGGTGTGTGTATGTGCGCGTGCGTGAATGTGTGCGTGTGTGTGTGGGTGTGTGCGTGTGTGGTGTGTGTATGTGTATGTGTGTATGTGTGTGGGTGTGTGTGTGTGTGTGTGAAAATGACAGATGCTGCTGACCCTACAAAGTAATCTACCTCAGTAAATGCCAAGAAAAATACCACTGATGATGTTAGCAGGTCAGCGTTTTCATGTCTAATCACCTCATCCTGTCACTGATGATGTTAGCAGGTCAGCGTTTTCATGTCTAATCACCTCATCCTGTCACTGATGATGTTAGCAGGTCAGCGTTTTCATGTCTAATCACCTCATCCTGTCTGAGAGACTGCTAAGACTAGGTGTAGGATGCTGCAGTTTAAGTAGAACACACCTTCACAGATGTACAGGTCGGTTTTTGAATCACCTTTACCGACTTAGATGTTAGCGGCAGCCATGTCTAATCACCTTTTCCTGTAAACTAAAATCAGCTTTTTCAGAAGTGCCCTCATCCTGTCGACATAGTTAGCGGGCAGCTTTTAGAAACCCCCACCCTTCGTTTGGAGACAGGATCTTTTGGAGCGTCTAAACCAAATTAAGCACGATGGAGCGTGGTCACCAAATGGATCAATGACCGTTATATGCTCGGCTTTGCGCCTTGCTGAGCTTTCTCCGGAGTCAAATTCTGAGCAGACTACAAAACTCAAAAGTCCTTCGGATGAGACTATAAACCGTGGTCCCCCGTGTGTATACGCTTGCAAAAAGATCCCACACGCACGTTAAAGATCCTGTAGTCCAGGCCAGAGTTCGGTGGATTATGGAAACACCAAAATAACCCGTGCATGCATGTGTACGAGTCTTCTGACTGTTTAAGGGGAACACTATATTTATTATTATTATACGGAAGAAGATCGAACCACTGTCCCCACTTTTTTAATTTCAGCAGGCC
>JABMCL010002455.1:47500-70000 GCA_018857735.1 Alviniconcha marisindica
CACACACACACACACACACACACACACACGTATGACAACAGTCAAGAAAACGACACAACAAAATAATGAACACTCCCAGCGCAAACAGTGCCTGCAAAGGATAGTTACTCCCTGTGGTGGAAATGCAACCGGAAGTAGAACTTTGAGCGAGCAACGACGTGGAGAAATATCAGACGACGCAAATGTCAACGATTTTTCTGCGTTTATACACCAATTTTCCAATGGTTTCACTTGATCTTTCATAAGTTACACGCCTCGAACTCCAATAGTGTCACAAAGTGCGATCTTGTGGATATGTCGTGCGTATAACTAGGTAAGAAATTATACGACACATCTCGTTTCACTTCGTCTCAAGAGAATAACCAGTTTAGATTGCTGGTTTCCTGTTCACTTAATTTTGATATTCCACGAGGAGCGTTGATGATTATGGTTATTATCCTGCTGTCATTATGTGGTATTTTTGTGCAGTATATACCACCGGCCGTTTGGCCATTTGCTGTTCGAAAGGTAAGCATGGCAGTTTAAGACCTTCAAATGCGAAGGGTTGAGTCGGAAGAACTAGGAGTAGGAGGAAGGAAAATTATCCTTTGCACTGCCTCAACTGGATAAATTGGCATCTCATTGGCAGCTTTTGCAGGATTATCACAATATCAGCCGGGAAAACCACCGAGCTATGGCCCCTTTTTGTTTGTCAATTAGATATATCGGTACTTAGTGTACAGGGGCAGACTCCTATACTTCTTTTTTTTGGGGGGGGGGAGGGGAGGGGGGGGGCAACACCCCCTAAAGTACAGGAATAATCATCAACATGATTGTGGGCATCTAAGGAAAGAAGAAGATAAGTGATGTAAAATAAAGTTGTTGTTTTTTAATAGTCTTTCTGACTCGGTCATATTCTTTCCCAAAAGTGAAATATCAGTGCCTCTAGATCTATCTCTTCTATGTGCTTGATTTCAATGAAATAAGCCGCTAATGCTATGGAGTCAGTCTGATATTTGATGAGATCTTTACACTGAATCTGTGTTCCATTATTGTGTTACCATTATGGAGAAGGGCAAGACAAGATTTTGGCTGTTGCACAAAAATAGCTCTACTTGCAAGATGTTTATGCTTTGTTTACTCTTCTTTTCTGTGAGCATTGTTAGTATTTTTTTGTAATGTGGAGGTTTATTTCACATTTTATAAATTGAACAGTAAGTTGAATGGGATGATTGTGCTAGACATTTTTCAAACTGGTGTGACCTTTGTAACTTGTGTAAGGTGGGAAAAGTGGTCACAGAGGCCAGCAGGCAAGCACTGTAGCAGTTCAGATACACATCCATATATACTACTACTAGAGCTCTGCTACTAGTACTACTGTACTAGAACAAGCAAACAACCTGCTCCCAGACATTTCCCATCTAGGACACACACACACACACACACACACACACACACACACAGTACATCCTGTTGTCTTATTGAGCTGCATATTTGGACCACCAGTCAGTTGAGCTAACAACCCTGTGCACATGGTTTACATTGACCCTGACAGGTACCAGCTTGCGACAGAAACACACCTCTCCTGTGAGCGGAACTCAACCAAAGAGCCATCATCATGGGAGCGTCAGGCAGCAGCCTGAGTGAGCTGGCGAATAACGATTACCTGAAACGACTGTCAGGAACCGAACCCATCA
Source organism: Alviniconcha marisindica (assembly GCA_018857735.1). Taxonomy (NCBI): domain Eukaryota; kingdom Metazoa; phylum Mollusca; class Gastropoda; family Provannidae; genus Alviniconcha; species Alviniconcha marisindica. Next base: position 49,177 of record JABMCL010002455.1, read on the forward strand.
ACCCCATGGACCCCTTCTGGAACCAGCTCCTGTCCTTTTCCTTCCTCATCCCCGTCACCAGGTAATCATGACCTTGATCTTCATCACCAGGTAATCACAACCTTGATCTTCATCACCAGGTAATCACAACCTTGATCTTCATCACCAGGTAATCGTGATGTGGCTTTGCATGAAGTGACATGCTGTATGGTTGTATGGTGTATACAAAATGCGCCGAAATGGCAGCACATTCATGTGGCACCAGCCATGTCAGTGCTGTAAATACACCCCTTCGGTGGATATTCAAAAATGCGTTATAAAAAGCTAGTCACTCATGTAAAATCATATGCAAGTGCAGTGAGTCTGCTCGAGAATGGAATAGTAACTTGGTGTTTTGCACCCAGTCAACCTTTGCGGTTATATCAGGGCGATCGAGAGTGGAGAATAGCACTATATAAATATAAAGTAATCAACAAGAAACAAAAGAGGTAGCTTTGTGGTTATGATGGGTTTTACATTATGTATGGTACTGGTAGTGGCAGGACTTGCTGCCTGGTGCATCATGGGTACACAAAGTTAGAACTGCAAACCGGTCAACCCACTCGGCCCCACACCGCCCATCACCGCCCACTCTTTTGCCTTAACGCCCGGTAGCGGCTGGCTAGCAGACGATCCATATTAGCATCTCGGTTTATGCAAATAGGAACAGGATTCTTGCAAGACTTGTAGCCTCATTTCTGCTATTGTTTACTACATCTGGCGATATCCTTTGTTCAAGGTTTGGTTGAGTTTGAAAGACGCTGTGAATTTTCAAAGTTGCAAGATGGACACACAATAGATGCACGAAAATAAACAAAAGCCCGACCGTTAGCAATGGCGTCGGAACTTCATCCTTTGAGCTTTTGAACTGAAAATTTGGCTCAGTTGCTTACCGTGGGCACCCTAACAAACTCATGGACCTTCATCTTTGGAGTTTCAAACTGGAAATTTTTGTGAAGGCGGTTACCCTGTAGGTGCCCCAAAACCTGAAATTCAGATGCAGATATTTCTGACTTGGGATTTATTTTTTTATACTTTTATTTTTGCGTGAAAAAAAATCAAAACCTGTTGGATATATATACAAGAACACTGTATTCACAAACTGGGGAAAATACGAAAGTGAGCCAAAACTTTCGTTTGGTTATTATTGATTTTTAAAGTTGTATACCAGGATCATTTGACACAGTTACTCCCCTTCACATGGGATTTCATTTCGTAGCGGCTGGTCTGGGGCCAAGTGGGTTAAACATCTTGCCTTTCAAGTTTCATTACAATTGTTGCCATTGTTTTTTCCGCCTTTTCTTCTCCAGTGCTGATGCCAGACTGCTGGAGGAGTCGACTTCGCTGATCGCGCGGAACTTTGCCATCAACAACTGCCACACGGGCAACCTGCGGGCTCTGTTGCACAACTTCATGGTCCGTGCCACCGAGCTCAAGGCCTCCGCACAGTGTGAAGAGTGAGTGTTGTTGTGTGATAGAGCTTAGGAACCAATACTGTGTGAAGAGTGAGTGTTGTTGTGTGATAGAGCTTAGGAACCAAGTACTGTGTAAAGAGTGAGTGTTGTTGTGTGATAGAGCTTAGGAACTTCTTACAGTGTGAAGAGTGAGTGTTGTTGTGTGATAGAGCTTAGGAACCAAGTACTGTGTGAAGAGTGAGCGTTATTGTGTGATAGAGCTTAGGAACCAAGTACTGTGCGAAGAGTGAGTGTTGTTGTGTGATAGAGCTTAGGAACTCTGCACAGTGTGAAGAGTGAGTGTTGTCGTGTGATAGAGCTTCGGAACTCCACACAGTGTGAAGAGTGAGTGTTATGTAATAGAGCTTAGGAACTATGTACTGTGTGAAGAGTGAGTGTTGTTGTGTGATAGAGCTTGGGAACTACGTACTGTGTGAAGAGTGAGTGTTATGTGATAGAGCTTGGGAACTACATACTGTGTGAAGAGTGAGTGTTGTTGTGTGATAGAGCTTAGGAACCACATACTGTGTGAAGAGTGAGTGTTGTTGTGTGATAGAGCTGAGGAACCACATACTGTGTGAAGAGTGAGTGTTGTTGTGTGATAGAGCTTGGGAACTACATACTGTGTGAAGAGTGAGTGTTGTTGTGTGATAGAGCTTGGGAACTACATACTGTGTGAAGAGTGAGTGTTGTTGTGTGATAGAGCTTAGGAACCACGTACTGTGTGAAGAGTGAGTGTTATGTGATAGAGTTTAGGAACTCTGCACAGTATGAAGAATGAGTGTTGTTGTGTGATAGAGCTTCGGAACTCCACACAGTGTGAAGAGTGAGTGTTATGTGATAGAGCTTAGGAACCATGTACTGTGCGAAGAGTGAGTGTTGTTGTGTGATAGAGCTTAGGAACTGCGGACAGTGTGAAGAGTGAGTGTTGTTGTGTGATAGAGCTTAGGAACCAAGTACTGTGTGAAGAGTGAGCGTTATTGTGTGATAGAGCTTAGGAACCAAGTACTGTGCGAAGAGTGAGTGTTGTTGTGTGATAGAGCTTAGGAACTCTGCACAGTGTGAAGAGTGAGTGTTGTCGTGTGATAGAGCTTCGGAACTCCACACAGTGTGAAGAGTGAGTGTTATGTAATAGAGCTTAGGAACTATGTACTGTGTGAAGAGTGAGTGTTGTTGTGTGATAGAGCTTGGGAACTACGTACTGTGTGAAGAGTGAGTGTTATGTGATAGAGCTTGGGAACTACATACTGTGTGAAGAGTGAGTGTTGTTGTGTGATAGAGCTTAGGAACCACATACTGTGTGAAGAGTGAGTGTTGTTGTGTGATAGAGCTTAGGAACCACATACTGTGTGAAGAGTGAGTGTTGTTGTGTGATAGAGCTTAGGAACTTCTTACAGTGTGAAGAGTGAGTGTTGTTGTGTGATAGAGCTTAGGAACCAAGTACTGTGTGAAGAGTGAGTGTTGTTGTGTGATAGAGCTTAGGAACCACGTACTGTGTGAAGAGTGAGTGTTGTTGTGTGATAGAGCTGAGGAACCACATACTGTGTGAAGAGTGAGTGTTGTTGTGTGATAGAGCTTGGGAACTACATACTGTGTGAAGAGTGAGTGTTGTTGTGTGATAGAGCTTAGGAACCACATACTGTGTGAAGAGTGAGTGTTATGTGATAGAGTTTAGGAACTCTGCACAGTATGAAGAATGAGTGTTGTTGTGTGATAGAGCTTCGGAACTCCACACAGTGTGAAGAGTGAGTGTTATGTGATAGAGCTTAGGAACCATGTACTGTGCGAAGAGTGAGTGTTGTTGTGTGATAGAGCTTAGGAACTGCGGACAGTGTGAAGCGTGAGTGTTGTTGTGTGATAGAGCTTAGGAACCACATACTGTGTGAAGCGTGAGTGTTGTTGTGTGATAGAGCTTAGGAACCATGTACTGTGTGAAGAGTGAGTGTTGTTGTGTGATAGAGCTTAGGAACTGCGGACAGTGTGAAGAGTGAGTGTTGTTGTGTGATAGAGCTTAGGAACTCTGCACAGTGTGAAGAGTGAGTGTTGTTGTGTGATAGAGCTTCGGAACTCCACACAGTGTGAAGAGTGAGTGTTGTGTGATAGAGCTTAGGAACTATGTACTGTGTGAAGAGTGAGTGTTGTTGTGTGATAGAGCTTCGGAACTCCACACAGTGTGAAGAGTGAGTGTTATGTGATAGAGCTTAGGAACTGCAGACAGTGTGAAGCGTGAGTGTTGTTGTGTGATAGAGCGTAGGAACTCTGCACAGTGTGAAGAGTGAGTGTTGTTGTGTGATAGAGCTTCGGAACTCTGCACAGTGTGAAGAGTGAGTGTTATGTGATAGAGCTTAGGAACTGCGGACAGTGTGAAGCGTGAGTGTTGTTGTGTGATAGAGCGTAGGAACTCCACACAGTGTGAAGAGTGAGTGTTGTGTGATAGAGCTTAGGAACTCTCCACAGTGTGAAGAGTGAGTGTTGTTGTGTGATAGAGCTTAGGAACCACATACTGTGTGAAGAGTGAGTGTTGTTGTGTGATAGAGCTTAGGAACCAAGTACTGTGTGAAGAGTGAGTGTTGTTGTGTGATAGAGCTTAGGAACCAAGTACTGTGTGAAGAGTGAGTGTTGTTGTGTGATAGAGCTGAGGAACCACATACTGTGTGAAGAGTGAGTGTTGTTGTGTGATAGAGCTTAGGAACCAAGTACTGTGTGAAGAGTGAGTGTTGTTGTGTGATAGAGCTTAGGAACCAAGTACTGTGTGAAGAGTGAGTGTTGTTGTGTGATAGAGCTTAGGAACCAGGTACTGTGTGAAGAGTGAGTGTTGTTGTGTGATAGAGCTTCGGAACTTCTTACAGTGTGAAGAGTGAGTGTTTCTGTGTGATACAGCTCTAATGACATCACAATTGATGTATACAATGACTAGAAAAGAATGTCCACTGTGTGTGAGATAAGTAATTTACAGTAACCAGGTCATTTGATTTAGATGTGAAAGGTGTCTTTTTTATAGACTTGGATTTTATAGTGTGGAAGAGGGTGTGGTTGTGATACAGCTCTACATTGCATCAATTAGATAGCATGTACAAGCATGCGTGTGCTGGAATTTTTCCAGTCACCTCAACCTATGGTATTTTTAGATAGTGTTACAAGGCGTGGTGGATTTTTAACTTACCTTGGCATTATTAGTAGTTAAGCATGGTGTCTGGAATTTTCCACACCTCAACCTTGTATATTTAATAGTGTTACAAGCGCGTGTGTCTGTGAATTTTTCATCCCTGCCACCTCAGATCTACTTCATCAGTGCCTGTTTGTAAGCATCTTTCTGGAGACTATCTTCCACACCGCTGCCTTGTCATCATTTGACATTGTCCAAGCGCTGCTGATCCAGATGTTTGCTCCGCCCGCCCACCTCAGATGGTAGGTCCATCAGTGCAATAATGAGAGGATTTCTAGAGCGCCAACTCCCGCACAAGCATTTAACAGTTCTGCAGATTTAAAAATATTTAACAAAATCTCGCTTAACATGTTAAAATGTTGTAAACATCAGCGAGAACTTTTTTTTGCAATGTTATAAAGCGCAGTGAGTGTGTTTGACTGTTGCCCGCCAAATCCAGATGGTAAGCTCCCCGATCATATAATAATGAGAGGATTTCTAGGGGCGCCAACTCCCGCTCAAGGCACTTTGAACATGTTACCTTCAGTTTAAAAATATTTTAAAAAAATCCTCACTTAAAATTTTAGAAATGTTGTAAACATCAGCGAAAAACTTATTTTTTTTGCAAATGTTATAAAGCGCAGTGAGTGTGTTTGACTGTTGCCCGCCGAATCCAGATGGTAAGCCCCCCGATCATATAATAATGACAGGATTTCTAGAGCACCAACTCCCGCACAAGGCACTTGAACATGATACCTTCAATTTAAAAATATTTTAAAAAATCCTCACTTAAAAATGTTAGAAATGTTGTAAACATCAGTGAAAAACTTATTTTTTTTGCAAATGTTATAAAGCACAGTGAGTGTGTTTGACTGTTGCCCGCCGAACCCAGATGGTAAGCCCCCCGATCATAATAATAATGAGAGGATTTCTAGAGCGCCAACACTCCCGCACAAGGCACTTTGAACATGTTACCTTCAATTTAAAAATATTTTTAAAAAATCTCGCTTAAAAATGTTAGAAATGTTGTAAACATCAGTGAAAAACTTTTTGTTGTTGCAAATGTTATAAAGCGCAGTGAGTGTGTTTGACTGTTGCCCGCCGAATCCAGATGGTAAGCCCCCCGATCATAATACTAATAATGAGAGGATTTCTAGAGCGCCAACTCCCGCACAAGGCACTTTGAACATGTTACCTTCAGTTTAAAAAAATTAAAAAAAGATCCTCACTTAACTTAAAAAATGTTGGAAATGTTGTAGAGCGCAGTGAGGTCCTTCCGCTTACCAGCCTAACGCCTTACCGCTGGGCCAAACCGCCTCTCAAAGTGCAAGTTGCATGTGAAGACTGATGTTTATAGCGCACGCCGGGTTACTTTTTTTGCGTCTCCATGAGACCAAACTCTGACGTGGACTACAGGATCTTCAGCATACATATGTGATCTTTTTTTGCTTGCGTATACACACGAGGAACCTCAGTTTATGGGCTCATCTGAAGGACATTTGCAGAGTCTGCGCAGAATTTGACTCTGGGGAAATCTCAGGGTGTAACCCCCCAAAAGCCTCGCTCATAATGGTCACCCACCCAAAGGAATTTTGTCCCCAGTGCATGCTGATCTTGACTGGTAGAATACCGGAAAGCACCTGTTAAAGCGAACCCTGTAACCGGCATTGATGCAAAGCGACGGTAACTGTGCGGGAACATTCACCGACACTGCAGTAAATCAAGCTGCAGCTACAGGACAGCGTAACTCGGTGATCACGCTAGACGTGTTTCAAAGCGGTGTGACATCGGTACGGTGGCGAGAGTGATTCACAGAATCTGGCCAGACAATCATTTTAACCAGTCAGATACACAGCTGTCTGTACTAATACCACAAACACACACTCCACACGACACGTGTAACCAGTCAGATACACAGCTGTCTGTACTAATACCACAAACACACACTCCACACGACACATGTAACGAGTCAGATATATACAGCTGTCTATACTAATACCACAAACACACACTCCACACAACACGTGTAACCAGTCAGATATACAGCTGTCTATACTAATACCACAAACACACACTCCACACAACACGTGTAACCAGTCAGATATATACAGCTGTCTATACTAATACCACAAACACACACTCCACACAACATGTGTAACCAGTCGGATATACAGCTGTCTATACTAATACCACAAACACACACTCCACACAACATGTGTAACCAGTCGGATATACAGCTGTCTATACTAATACCACAAACACACACTCCACACAACTATACTAATACCACAAACACACACTCCACACAACATGTGTAACCAGTCGGATATACAACTGTCTATACTAATACCACAAACACACACACAACACACCACACACACTTTCTCTGATTTTTTGTTTTGTTTTGTTTTGAGAGCAGGTCAAACAAAATAACAGCCAGTACATCTGACCAATTGTTGATTTTTTTTCTTCTCCAGTATATATGCTGATTTTAACCAATGAAATACCAGAAATTGCCAGTTAGCTTAACGCTAACCCTTATAACTGGCATTGCAATAATTCAACTGTAGCTGCGGGAAAACAACTGGCATGGCAGCAGAGCAGTTGCAGCGTACACAGTTTGATTGGTTGATTTTCGGTGTGGTTGGTTGATCGATGGTAAATAAGCCAGCATTGGTTGATTTTCTCTGTGGTTGGTTGATCGATGGTAGATACGCCAGCGTTGGGTTTATTTTCTCTGTGGTTGGTTGATGGATGGTAAATACGCCAGCACTGGTTGATTTCCTGTGTGGTTGGTTGATCGATGGTAAATATGCCAGCACTGGTTGATTTCCTGCGTGGTTGGTTGATCGATGGTAAATAAGGCAGCACTGGTTGATTTTCGGTATGGTTGGTTGATCGATGGTAAATAAGCCAGCACTGGTTGATTTTCTCTGTGGTTGGTTGATCGATGGTAGATACGCCAGCGCTGGTTGATTTTCTCTGTGGTTGGTTGATGGATGGTAAATACGCCAGCACTGGTTGATTTCCTGTGTGGTTGGTTGATCGATGGTAAATAAGCCAGCACTGGTTGATTTCTTGTGTGGTTGGTTGATCGATGGTAAATAAGCTAGCACTGGTTGATTTCTTGTGTGGTTGGTTGATTGATGGTAAATACGCCAGCACTGCTTGATTGCCTGTGTGGTTGGTTGATACGCCAGCACTAGTTGATTTTCGGTGTGGTTGGTTGATCGATGGTAAATACTCCAGCACTGGTTGATTTTCTGTGTGGTTGGTCAGTTGATGGTAAATACGCCAACACAGGTTGATTTTGTGTGTGGTTGGTCAATTGATGGTAAATACGCCAACTTTGGTTGATTTTGTGTGTGGTTGGTCAGTTGATGGTAAATACGCCAACATTGGTTGATTTTCTGTGTGGTTGGTCAATTGATGGTAAATAGCCAACATTGGTTGATTTTCTGTGTGGTTGGTCAGTTGATGGTAAATACGCCAACATTGGTTGATTTTCTGTGTGGTTGGTCAAGTTGATGGTAAATACGCCAACATTGGTTGATTTTCTGTGTGGTTGGTCAATTGATGGTAAATACTGCCATTGGTTACACCAATTGGTTGATTTCATACGCCAAATTGTCGTTGTCTGTGTTTCCAGGAACCCCTGCTGATGATGCTGATGACAAGATCGGTGGCCAGATTGAGAAATTTATATCGGCTCTTGTTGAACTTCTGGTTGATGTTCCAGTCCTGTGAGTTGATTTGCGTCGTTTCTTTTGCATAAAGTTATTAACTGGCCTTGGAGTTCATTTGTTTGATATAAATTGTCTTGGGAGGTGATTAAACAAAAATTGTTTCATATCAGTTGTCCTGGGAGTTGATTTTTTTTCAAAATTCGCATATAAATTAGTCCTGGAAAGTGATTTAAAAAAATGTATTTCATATAAATTGTCTTGGGAGTTGATTTAAAACAAAAATTCATATAAATTGTCCTGGAAGTTAAAAAAAAGATTCATATAAATTGTCTTTGGAGTTGATGTGTGTCATTTTTTCATATAAACTGACCTGGGACTTGTAATTTTTAAGATTATAAATTGTCCCGGGACTTGACTGAAAAAAGAAGAAATTCATATAAATTGTCTTCGGAGTTGATGCGTTTGGATTTTGTTGTTGTTGTTGTTGTTTCATATTAATTGTCCTGGGGAGCTGATGCATGTCATTTGTTTCGTGTAACTGTCCAGTGGGCTGGTTCATGTTGTTTGTTTCACGTACCTGTTGTATTGCCCCATTAGCCCCTTCACTGCTATGATGTCACTTGAAAATGACCAATAAAAGTGCATAATTTTAACCCCTCAATTCTTTCCATCTTATTTCTCGCACTGGCATGCGAAAGACCTTTCATCATAACGCGTAGCATTGAAAATAGATGTGTTACAGGACTGGAAAATGGAAAATAGATGTGTTATAGGACTGGAAAATGGAAAATAGATGTGTTACAGGACTGGAAAATGGAAAATAGATATGGTATAGGACTGGAAAATATGCCGTTTCCAGTCGAGCCCTTTAGTCTTTCAGCCAGGAAATTTTGCCGACCAGGGCAGTGAAGGGGTTAAAATTAGCATTGGCTTTAACTGTTTGTGTGTTTGGATCCTGATTTGTTGTGTGGGTGTGTGTTTCTAGGAACTTCACGTACGCCTTGCACCTGGAGAGCCTGAACACAATGCTGGTGCTGCTGTCCATCCAGATGTTCCAGCCACAGCCAGCCACGCAGTTCAGCGTCTACCGCTACCTCATGCACAGCAAGTGGTCAGTTGCTTGCATGCATGCACAAGCATGCGCACGCATGCATGCATGTGCGTGTGCACACATACACACACACGGACTCACACACGCACACGGACACACACGCAGGCATCCACACACACACACACACACACACACACCACAACACACACACAACACACATACACCACACACACACAACACACCACACACACACACACACACACACACACACACACACACACACACAACAAACACACAAACACACACACACACACACAAACAACACACACACACACACACACACACACACACACACACACACACACACACACACACACACACTGACTCGTAGTTCAGCGGCTACCACTACCTCATGCACAGCAAGTGGTCAGTCACTTGCATGCATGCACACACACCCACACATACATACACACATGCACACAGACACAGGCACATACACAAATAATCACATGCATGCACATACCCCCCCCCCCCCCACACACACACACCACAACACCACACACACAACACACACACCACAACACACACACACACACACACACACACACACACACACCACAACACACACACACACACACACACACACACACACACACACACACACACACACACACACACACACACCCACACACACACACACAAGCAGCACACACACACACACACACACACACACACACACACACACACACACACACACACACACACCACACACACACACCACAACAGTCACACACACACACACACACACACACACACACACACACACACACACACACACACACACACACACTCATGCTCACAGACACACGCACACCTGCATGCACACATATATATTTCAACCAGCAGCTACCTGTCTGCCCTTGTGTCTGAGCATGTGGTTGATAGACAAATTGAGAGAAAAAAGGCTCCTGTCTCTCTCTCTCTCTCTCTCTCTCTCTCTCTCTCTCTCTCTCTCTCTCTCTCTCTCTCTCTCTCTCTCTCTCTCTCTCTAATGGATGGCATCCTGAACCAGTGGAGGGGATGGAGGGTAAATATGTGTGTTAGAGTAGTGACAACACTGCAGACGTTGACTATCAAACTCTTGAACATTTTGTGAAGGGTTTTGTTGTTGTTGTTGTTGTCATTGTTGTTGTTGTTCAGACCCTACCCAACTTCGTTTCCCATAGTGCCATTGTTACTCAGCTTAAGCTGTTCTTAACTGGGCGAATGTTTGTTCGCCGAACATACTTCGGACAGTTCAACGAACTATGATTCGTTTCTTAATTGAACTTTTAGTTCATCGAACATACTTCGGACAGTTCAACGAACTATGATTCGTTTCTTAATTGAACTTTTAGTTCACTGAACATGGTTCAGACAGTTTGAAGAATTTACTTGTTCTCAACTGGCTTGTAATGAGATGCAAGCTTCGGCCTGAACTTGTGGCAGATGCACAGCAGACAGCATGATCGAAAATATAGGCTAAAGTCAAGTCACGTCAAGTCAATATACTTTAATCATCCCTCACAGGGTAATTCAACTAACTTCTATCTCATTCTGGGTCTCCGAGACAAGGCTGCGCCTCCCACAAGTCAACAAATAAACAAATTCCCTCCAAGTGAGTGAAGAACCTAGCGACACAGACATCCATTTTAAATTTTATTTTTTCTTCATCCACAGGAGAGCTTGCTTTCAACCAATCAGAGGCAATGTTCGTTGAATAGGGCGAATGTTCCCAGAACATGTTGAGTGAAGCTTTTTGGACCCCGAATATAACTTCGATGAATACTTCCAACTAGGTTCACAAAGAAAAGTTCGCCCAATTAAGAACCAACTAGGTTCGCTGAATACTTCCAACTAGGTTCGCGAACAAACATTCGCCCAATTAAGAACGGGCTTAAGGGAAGTGACTTGCCCACATCTGTTGGCAGTGAGGGAAGTGACTTGCTCACATCCAGTTGGCAATGAGGGAAGTGACTTGCTCACATCCAGTTGGCAGTGAGGGAAGTGACTTTCTCGCATCCAGTTGGCAGTGAGGGAAGTGACTTGCTCACATCCAGTTGGCAGTGAGGGAGTGACTTGCTCACATCCAGTTGGCAGTGAGGGAAGTGACTTGCTCGCATCCAGTTGGCAGTGAGGGAGTGACTTGCTCACATCCAGTTGGCAGTGAGGGAAGTGACCTGCTCACATCCAGTTGGCAGGAAAAGGGTTAAGCAGTCCAGCCCTTAGTCCGCTGACCTTCCGCCCTGCAAATCTCCATGGTGTTGCTCTGTCCAGTGCTATCCATGCCCCGCTGATGGTCAAGGTTCTGCTCTGGAACTACATCAACCAGGAGAAGTGTCCGCCAGAGCTCTACCGTGGCAACGAAGAAGCCGGACTTCTGTCCTCGGTCACCTCTGCCGTGGCCTGTGAGTGCACCTTTTTTATGACCCAGTTGCCCACTGGTTTGTGACTCCTGCTGTTAATGTGTGTGTGTGTGTGTGTGAGAGAGCGCCACTTGTCACCCACTGGTTTGTGACTCCTGCTGTTAATGTGTGTGTGTGAGAGCGCCACTTGTCGCCCACTGGTTTGTGACTCCTGCTGTTAAATTGTTAATGTGTTTGTGAGAGCGCCACTTGTCGCCCACTGGTTTGTGACTCCTGCTGTTATTGTTAATGTGTTTGTGTGAGAGCGCCACTTGTCGCCCACTGGTTTGTGACTCCTGCTGTTGATGTGTGTGTGTGAGAGCGCCACTTGTCACCCAGTGTTGATGTGTTTGTCACTCAGTTACAGCCACTGCTGTCCCCTTTTTTCTCCAGCCTCCCTACCCATGTGTTGTGTTTTGTGAAGCCCCTTTCCCAGGTCCCGATGTTTTAGCCAGCCCATGTTTGTGTTTTTTTCAGGTTTTCAGACAGCCTCATTCCCGTGTCTTGTGAATGTTTTTGTGCAGCGTCATTCCCATATTGTATTCACTGCGTTAATTTTTGGGCCCATTGCCCTGGTGTACCCTGTTAATTTGAGGCCACTTGTCCCCTGTTTGTGATCCTCGTTATTGTGTCGTTGCAGAGCGCCCATGTCCCCCCTGGTTTGTGACTCCTGCTGTTATTGTTAATGTGTGTGAGAGTGCGCCACTTGTCGCCCAGTGTTGATGTGTTTGTCACTCAGTTACAGCCACTGCTGTCCCCTTTTTTCTCCAGCCTCCTACCCATGTGCTTCTTTTTAGCATCTTTCCCAGGTCCCTGTTTTCAGCCAGCCTCATGTTCGTGTTTTTTTCAGGTTTTCAGACAGCCTCATTCCCGTCTTGTGAATGTTTTTGGCCAGCGTCATTCCCGTGTCGCTATTCACGTGTTCCCAATTTCGGGCCCATTCCTGTGTCAACCCTATAATATTGATCCACCTCCTTCCTGCATTGTCCTCATTTTCAGCCAGCCAGATCCCCATGTCCCATTTTCAGCCAGCCAGATCCCCATGTCCCATTTTCATCCAGCCAGATCCCCATGTCCCATTTTCAGCCAGCCAGATCCCCATGTCCCATTTTCAGCCAGCCAGATCCCCATGTCCCATTTTCAGCCAGCCAGATCCCCATGTCCCATTTTCAGCCAGCCAGATCCCCATTCCCATTTTCAGCCAGCCAGATCCCCATGTCCCATTTTCATCCAGCCAGATCCCCATGTCCCATTTTCAGCCGGCCAGATCCCCATGTCCCATTTTCAGCCGGCCAGATCCCCATGTCCCATTTTCAGCCAGCCAGATCCCCATGTCCCATTTTCATCCAGCCAGATCCCCATGTCCCATTTTCAGCCAGCCAGATCCCCATGTCCCATTTCAGCCAGCCAGATCCCCATGTCCCATTTTCAGCCAGCCAGATCCCCATGTCCCATTTTCAGCCAGCCAGATCCCCATGTCCCATTTTCAGCCAGCCAGATCCCCATGTCCCATTTTCAGCCAGCCAGATCCCCATGTCCCATTTTCAGCCAGCCAGATCCCCATGTCCCATTTTCCAGCCAGATCCCCATGTCCCATTTTCAGCCAGCCAGATCCCCATGTCCCATTTTCAGCCAGCCAGATCCCCATGTCCCATTTTCAGCCAGCCAGATCCCCATGTCCCATTTTCAGCCAGCCAGATCCCCATGTCCCATTTTCAGCCAGCCAGATCCCCATGTCCCATTTTCAGCCAGCCAGATCCCCATGTCCCATTTTCACCAGCCAGATCCCCATGTCCCATTTTCAGCCAGCCAGATCCCCATGTCCCATTCTTCACCAGCCAGATCTCCATGTCCCATTTTCAGCCAGCCAGATCCCCATGTCCCATTTTCAGCCAGCCAGATCCCCATGTCCCTTTTCACCAGCCTGTCCCCATGTCCCATTTTCAGTCCAGCCAGATCCCCATGTCCCATTTTACCAGCCTGATCCCATGTCCCATTTTCAGCCGGCCGATTCCCCATGTGTCAGGTGTTGTGTTTTGTTACCAGCCTGTTCCCATGTCCCATTTTCACCAGCCTGATCCCCATGTCCCATTTTACCAGCCAGATCCCCATGTCCCGTTTTCAGCCAGCCTGTCCCCAGTGTCCCATGTTTTTCCAGCCTGATCCCCATGTCCCATTTTCATCAGCCTAGATCCCCATGTCCCATTTTCAGTCCAGCCTGATCCCATGTCCCATTTTCAGCCAGCCGATCCCCATGTCCCATTTTCAGCCAGCCTGATCCCCATGTGCCATTTTCAGCCGCCTGATCCCCTGTGCTCAGTTTTGTAGTTTGTCCAGCTGTTCAGCATGTTTATGTTCCATTATATGCCTGTGGTTGTCCCAGTGTGTTGCTGTGTCTGTTTGTTACCAGCCTGTTGTCAGTGTGTTCTGTGTGTGTTTGTTAGCCAGCCTGTGGTCAGTGTTTGTGTGTGTGTTTGTTACCAGCCTGTGTCAGTGTGTTGTGTGTGTTTGTTACCAGCCTGTGGTCAGTGTGTTGTGTGTGTTTGTTACCAGCCTGTGGTCAGTGGTGTGTGTTTGTTACCAGCCTGTGTCAGTAGTGTGCTGTGTGTGTTTGTTACCAGCCTGTGGTCAGTGGTTGTGTGTGTTTGTTACAAGTCTGTGGTCAGTGGTGTGTGTTTGTTACCAGCCAGTGGTCAGTGGTGTTGTGTGTGTTTGTTACCAGTCAGTGGTGTGTGTTTGTTACAAGCCTGTGGTCAGTGGTGTGTGTTTGTTATCAGCCAGTGGTCAGTGGTGTTGTGTATGTTTGTTACCAGCCAGTGGTCAGTGGTGTGTGTGTTTGTTACCAGCCTGTGGTCAGTGGTGTGTGTTTGTTACCAGCCTGTGGTCAGTGTTGCTGTGTGTTTTAGCCAGCCTGTAGTCAGTGTGTTGTGTGTGTGTTTGTTACCAGCCTGTGGTCAGTGGTGTGTGTTTGTTACCAGCCTGTGGTCAGTGGTGTGTGTTTGTTACCAGCCTGTGGTCAGTGTTGCTGTGTGTGTTTGCAGCAAAACCTGTAGTCAGTGGTGTGTGTTTGTTACCAGCCTGTAGTCAGTAGTGTTGCTGTGTGTGTTTGTTACCAGCCTGTAGTCAGTAGTGTTGCTGTGTGTGTTTGTTACCAGCCTGTAGTCAGTAGTGTTGCTGTGTGTGTTTGTTACCAGCCTGTGGTAGTGTTGCTGTGTGTTTGTACAGCCTGTAGTCAAATGTTGCTGTGTGTGTTTTACCAGCCTGTAGTCAGTAGTGTTGCTGTGTGTGTTTGACCGCCTGTAGTCAAGTGTTGCTGTGTGTGTTTGTCACCAGCCTGTGGTCAGTAGTGTTGCTGTGTGTGTTTGTACCAGCCTGTAGTCAGTAGTGTTGCTGTGTGTGTTTGCAGCACAACCTGTAGTCAGTAGTGTTGCTGTGTGTGTTTGCAGCCAGCCTGTAGTCAGTAGTGTTGCTGTGTGTTTGCCAGCCTGTAGTCAGTAGTGTTGCTGTGTGTGTTTGCAGCCTGTGGTCAGTGTTGCTGTGTGTGTTTCCAGCCAGCCTGTAGTCAGTAGTGTTGCTGTGTGTGTTTGCAGCCAGCCTGTGGTCAGTGTTGCTGTGTGTGTTTGCAGCCTGTAGTCAGTAGTGTTGCGTGTGTGTTTACCAGCCTGTGGTCAGTAGGTTGCTGTGTGTGTTTCACCACCAGTCGTCTGTGGTCAAGTGTTGCTGTGTGTGTTCAGCCTGTAGTCAGTGTTGCTGTGTGTGTTTCAGCCTGTGGTCAGAGTGTTGCTGTGTGTGTTTACCAGCCACCTGTGGTCAGATGTTGCTGTGTGTGTTCCAGCCAGCCTGTGGTCAGTGTTGCTGTGTGTGTTTGCAGCAGCCTGTAGTCAGTAGTTGCTGTGTGTTTGCAGCCTGTGGTCAGTGTTGCTGTGTGTGTCTCAGACCTGTGCGTGTTCTGTGGTGTGTCGTGTTTCACCAGCCTGTAGTCTAGTGTTGCTGTGTGTGTTATCGCAGCCTGGGCAGTGTTGCTGTGTGGTTCCAGCCGTGTCAGAGTTGCTGTTTAGCCTGTGGTCGTGTTCCTTCACGTGTGTACCAGCCTGTGGGCAGTGTTGCTGTGTGTGTATCAGCCTGTGGTCAGAGTTGCTGCTGTGTTACCACCAGTGTCAGTGTTGCTGTGTGTGTTCACCAGCCTGTGTCAGTGTAGCTGTGTGTTCACCATTCCAACGTGGTCAGGTTGCTTGTTGTTACCAGCCTGTGGTCAGTGTCCTGTGTGCTGTTCACCTGATCTGCCGGTGGAGCCAGACCTTGGTCCTCTCCTTGCAGCCGATTAGAGGGGAGTCAGACGATTGCATTCCTCTGCCTCACTGTCTCACTGTGTGACCAACATGTCCTTCTCCTCACCGCCAATACAGGGAGCCCTCTCTTTTTTTTTTTTTTTTTTTTTCCCCCCCCCCCCCCCCCCCCTTCACCGATTCCAACAGTGAGTCAGACATCGCATTCCTTCACCTTCATCAATTCCAACGGTGAGTCAACGTTGCGTTCTCTCCTTCACCGATGCCAGCAGTGAGTCGGACGTTGCGTTCCTCTCCCTTACTGTCCATTGGGGTCAGACATTGCCCTTTTCGGCCTTCTGAAATTTAAAAACTCTTCTTATCCCAGTTCCAACGGTACTCCCCGAAATTCTTCTCCTTCAGTTTCAACATACTCCGAAGTTCATTCCTTACCTTTCCCCGTTCAACGCTGGATCCCGCTTGCGTTCCCGGGTTCCCGGTCGGCTTGGAAGTTTTGGGCTCATGATTCTGCCACAAGGCCCTTCTTCCAAAATGGATTCCTTTGGCCAAAACCTACTTTGCCAGAAAATTGAATCCCTAGTAAACCATACTCCAAGTAAACGTTACTCCCAGTTAACATGCTGGATCCAGTTTGCATCCGTTCTGGATTGGCTTGGAAGTGGGCCTGATGATTCTTGCACACCGGCTTGCTTCCAAAATGGATCCGTTTGGCCAAAACCTGACACAGTTAGCCAGAGCCAAATTGGATCCGGGCTTGTTTTGCACAGTATCATCCGGGATGTCTAGAAGAACATAACTGAGTCTGAAAGTGGGAAACTGGTAGCAGGCCGGTTGCATTCTGCCAGGACTGGGCCCGATGAGTCTTGCACAATGGCTTGCTTCCGGACCAGATCTGTTTGACAGTTGACTGTTCCTGACAGGTGCTGGCTGTTGTTGACTTTTGCTAACTGTGGTTAACTGTTTCCAGCTGTTGTTGACTTTTGCTGACTGTGGTTAACTGTTTCCAGCTGTTGTTGACTTTTGCTAACTGTGGTTAACTGTTTCCAACTGTTGTTGACTTTGGCTGACTGTGGTTGACTGTTTCCAACTGTTGTTGACTTTTGCTGACTGTGGTTGACTGTTTCCAACTGTTGTTGACTTTGGCTGACTGTGGTTGACTACTGTCAACTGTTCTTGAACTTTTCTGGCTGTGGTTGACTGTTTCCAACTGTTGCTGACTTTCGCTGACTGTGATTGACTTCTGTCAGTACTGTTGTTGTTGACTTTCGCTGACTGTGGTTGACTGTTTCCAATATTGTTGTTGACTGCATCCAACTGTTGTAGACTTTTGCTGACTATGATTGACTACTGTCAACTGCTCTTGACTTTTACTGACTGTAGATGACTGTTTCCAACTGTTGTTGACTTTTGCTGACCGTGGTTGACTGTTTCCAACTGTTGCTGACCATGGTTGACTGTTTCCAACTGTTGCTGACCATGGTTGACTGTTTCCAACTGTTGCTGACTGTTGTTCCCAACTGTTGGACTGTGGTTGACTGTTTCCAACTGTTGCTGACCATGGTTGACTGTTTCCAACTGTTGCTGACTGTTGCAAACTGTGGTTGACTGTTTCCAACTGTTGCTGACTGTTGCTGACCGTGGTTGACTGTTTCCAACTGTTGCTGACTGTTGCTGACCGTGGTTGACTGTTTCCAACTGTTGCTGACTGTTGCAGACCAGTCGGGACCCCTGCAGGTCTCGGCCACTTTCAAGATGGAGTACAGCAAGCTGTACGATACGCTGAGCACCACGCTGCGCGACGACCAGACCACCCTGCTGCTCTACCTCCTCATCCACCAAAACCAGGGCATGAAGGCTTTCATCCTGTCCCGCACCAACATCGACACACTGGTGAGTGGTGGTCGGTGATTCGCCAGAACCAGGGCATGAAGGCTTTCATCCTGTCTCACATCGACATTGACACACTGGTGAGTGGTGATGATTCACCAGAACCAGGGCATGAAGGCTTTCATCCTGTCTCACACCAACATTGACACACTGGTGAGTGATGGTGATTCACCAGAACCAGGGCATGAAGGCTTTCATCCTGTCCTGCACCGACATGGACACGCTGGTGAGTGATGGTCAGCGAGTCACCAGAACCAGGGCTTCATCCTGTCCCACACCAACATCGACACACTGGTGAGTGGTGGTCGGTGATTCACCAGAACCAGGGCAGGAAGGCTTTTATCTTCTCTCACACCAACATTGACACACTGGTGAGTGATGGTGAGTCACCAGAACCACAGCTTCATCCTGTCCCGCACCAACATCAACACACTGGTGAGTGATGGTTGGTGATTCACCACAGCCAGGGACTGTTGGTGATTCACCAAAAACAGTGCATTGAGGCCTTTGTCCTCTCCCGCACCAACATTGACACACTGGTGAGTGTTGGTTGGTGATTCACCAGAACCAGGGCATTATTCCCCTTTGAATACAAAATTTGCTGTATGTGGTTCAGTTCCCCTTTAATTACAAAAGTTGCTGTATGTTGTTCAGTTCCCCATTGAACACAAACTTGGCTGCTATATGTGGTTTGCGTCTCCATTGAATACAAACTCGGCTGCTGTATGTGGTTTGGTTCCCCTTTAAATACAAAATTCACTGTATGTAGTTCAGTTCCCCATTGAATACAAACTTGGCTGCTGTATGTGGTTCAGTTCCCCTTTAAATACAAATGTTTTCACTGTCTGTGGTTCGGTTCCCCTTTAAATACAAAATCTGCTGTATGTGTGTGTCATGGTGAGCTGCTTCTCAAGGTTGACTGGTTTCTGTGTCCCCAGGTGCTGCCGTTGCTACGGATACTGTACCAGGCGCAGGAGCGGAACTCCCACCACATCTACATGGCCTTGATCATTTTGTTGGTCCTCAGCGAGGACGACGTCTTCAACAAAGCCGTGCATGAAATTGTGAGTGCACCTTCCCGCTCCTCAGAGACGAGGGAGCGTTGTCGGCATCAGCGTCATGAATGCGGTGATCATCATGTGGTGAACGCCACGATGATGGCGTTGATGACCACACGCATCACGAACCTGATGATGATGATGATGATGGTGGTGATGTTCATGACAGGAGTGAGGATGAAGTTTGTGGTGGCGGTCGTGGCGGTCGTGATGATGAATACGTTTAGTCGAAGCTCCGCAGGCCTGGAAGTCTTCTGGTTAGAAGGGACACAAGCAAAGGCGCACATTGGCCTGGACTGGAAAGTGTGCAGCATTTTTCATTTTTAGGCTTCATTTTGTGGTTCTTTTAATATCTATGCAGCAGAAATGATTTTTGTTTTTGTTTTTTGCTTTGCATTTGGGCTCTCAGGGTGTAGCCGTATTCACGGGGGGTGGGGGGGGTCGGTCTTATGCAGCATTTGAGATTTTGGTCAGCAACGTCTGCTTAAGGATTCAGTATTCAAGATTACTTTATTATCCCATCAGAGACATTACAACGTGGCTGAGCATTAACCACGTCACAGGACGCAATAACACGTCTATTTTAAAATTCAAAGAACAGTTATGTTAACAAAAGTTACATAATAAACAAACTAGTAATTTACATAATTTACATGCACACACACACACAGACACACACACACACACACACACGCACACCACACACACACACACACACACACACACACACACACTGCTCTGACATTTGAATGGATTTATCTGTTCAAAAATGCTATTGACTGCTGAACAAAACTTTGTTTTTTGAATTGATTTTAACTAGAACATAATTTACACACACACACACACACACACACACACACACACACACACACACACACACACACACACACACTGCTCTGTGACGTTTGAACAGATTTATCTGTTCAAAAATGCTATTGACCACAGAACAAAACTTAGTTTTTTTCTTTATTGACCGCAGGACAAAACTTTGTTGTTTTTATTTAATTTTAACTAGAACAGTGGCTACCTGACCATGTTTCAGACGCTGAAGAACGTGACTTGGTTCAAGGAGCGCACGCTGACGGAGATCACACTGGGGGGGTTGCTGATCCTGGTCGTCATCCGCACCATCCAGTTCAACATGACCAGGATGAGGGTAATTCACAGCATGCGCATCTTGCACAACGCTTCAGTAGGAAGCGGATCAGGGCAGGAGACATTGCGCCATGCGGTTCAGCACAACGGATGCACCGTGTGGTTCAGCACAACAGATGCACCGTGCAGTTCAACACAACAGATGCACCGTGCAGTTCAACACAACAGATGCACCATGCAGTTCCACACAACAGATGCACCATGCAGTTCAACACAACAGATGCACCATGCAGTTCACACAACAGATGCACCGTGCAGTTCAACACAACAGATGCACCATGCAGTTCAACACAACAGATGCACCATGCAGTTCCACACAACAGATGCACCGTGCAGTTCAACACAACAGATGCACCATGCAGTTCAACACAACAGATGCACCGTGCAGTTCAACACAACGGGCATGATGATGAAGCTGACTAATAATAATAATAAATTTTATTTATAATGCGCCTGTCCCAGTACCGCAAAAGCAAGCTCCAAGCACGGTACAGCTTCACATATCAGGCTCCATACATAGCTAAGAAATACATACAAAAAAATACAAAAAAACTATCTAGTTAATACAGATGCATCTGACATGACAAAGGTTATGACCAAGTGATTTTAAAATTTTGTTTTAAATAAAAATCGTATTACT